>PVIC010017473.1:0-32681 GCA_004025085.1 Thryonomys swinderianus
TCGCTTTGTAGTTCAGGCTGGCTCTGAGCTCACTATGTAGCCCAGGCAAGCCTTGAACTCAGCAATCCTCCTGCCTCTGCCTCCCGAGTGCTGGGATTACAGGCATGAGCCACCATGCCCGGCACTGTGGTATGTGGTATTGATTGCTGGTGGGCGTGAATCTCCATGCCCAGCATTGTATGTGCTTAGTGGGGATCGAACTCAGGACCTTGGCGCTAACCCTCCAGCCCCAATTATTGGTGATTTTTGATACTGGCTCTTTTTCTGCATTTTGCTTAACAAAGGTGAACTGTGCTTTAATATAAAAAGGAAGTAAGTAGAGCAGTAAAGAAGTCCTAAGCCACTGTTTTTGGCAGTGAGACATGAAATAGAGGGGACAGTTCAGATCTGAGCAACAGAATTCACGTCATGGGAGACTAAGACTGACCTGAGTGTTGTGTTTTACAGGTGCCATGGACATAGCTCTGGGATCAGGTGCTACTGGGGTCTTTACCAACTCATCCTGGCTGTGGAACAAACTATTCGAGGTAGGAATAGTAAATGTGGAGATGATGAATAAACTGTTGTGGCCTTCAAATGATGTACTTGTCTAACCTTTTTGTTAAAGTGATTTTTTATGCTATGGGTTTGAATTGAAAATAGACCATAGCAATAAATTTGACTCAGTGGTTCTGGGATTCCTACAGATGTTCCTAAATTAAGGGCATGATACCACCTTCCTCTCCTCCAGGAGCCTGAGAGTAATGTAAAAATAACTTGAAAACAGCATAGCTATAGTTGAGCCCCAAGGTGGGAAAGGGTATGGCTGTTTCTGAACTGAATGACTTTCTGATGATTGTGGGTTGAGTCAGGTGGTCCAGACCTACAGATGGAGTCTCCTGGTGAATGAGTGCAGGGATAAGGACACCCTCTGATCTCTTGTAGCCAGGAGCCCTCTCCCTCCCTGCCAGGCACCATGCTCCTCCCTGTACAGGCGCTTCCACTCACTGCCATTGGCTTTCAACTGCCACCCTCTTGCTCCATCCTAGCCTGTCTCAGGTGGTGCAAAACTTGGTCACTTCTCGGTGACACAAGTCTGGGCTTCTGCCATAATCTCGAACTCCTTTCTCTCATGTCTTTGCCGGCTGGCTCCTTTGCCCATGCTTCTCCTGCTGGTCAGCCCTTGCCCACACGCTCTTCTTTTGCTCCAGAGTCCTCGTGGGAAGTACCCTCTGCTGAAGGCCCATCTCTCTCTCCTGTGCGTCCTTTGGCAGCTGCAACTGCAGCTCATGCCTCTGTTCAACAGAGTTAATGCAGCTTAATATGGGGAACAAACAAAATGCTCCTACGTTTATTCATGGGGTTGTTTGGGGTCCTAAACTTATTTTTCACCCTAGCTGTTTCTCCATCTTACCTGGCTTCTTACCATTTGTGAAACCTACACTCAGCCTTTGCAGTGTTCCAGTTACTTGTCTCCTAGGCTGGACTCTAAACCTGTCCTCTGGCCTCCCATCTGGGCTTTTGTCACCACACTGAGGTGGCCAGCCTCGTGGAGACTTTGTTGGCCTAATCCAAGGCACAAAGTCCATATCCAGTGTGAGATACCAGTTTATTCATTTAAACTGAGATTTCAAGTGCCGTACAGATTTGAGGAAATTTGCCATAACTTTCCTGGTTCCTTTTATAATTCTTAAATAAATCTAATGACTCAAAGCATCCTGTCACCTGTTTTATAGTTTCATAAAGAAACAGGTTAGAATAGCTCCTTAGTTCATAGATCAAGCATATTAATTTCCCAGAACATACTCCAATTTTACCACTGCTATACCTGTCTTTAGGCCAGCATTGACACAGGGGACCGTGTATGGAGGATGCCTCTCTTTGACCATTATACACGACAAGTTGTAGATTGCCAACTTGCTGATGTTAATAATGTGGGAAAATACAGGTATGTAAAGTGAGCTAAATGTATGTTTTTTGTGTGTGTGTGTGTTTTTTTTTTTTTTTTTTTTTTTTTTTTTTTTTTTTTTTTTTTTTTTTTTTTTTTTTTTTTTTTTTTGCTTTTTGGAGACAGGGTCTCGCTTTGTAGTTCAGGCTGGCCCTGAGCTCACTATGGAGCCCAGGCAAGCCTGGAACTCAGCAATCCTCCTGTCTCTGCCTCCCGAGTGCTGGGATTACAGGCGTGAGCCACCATGTCCGGCATTGTGGTATGCAGTGTTGATTGTTGGTGGGCGTGTCTCCATGCCCAGCATTATATGTGGTTACCGGGGATTGAACTCAGGACCTTGCGCTTGCGAGGCAGGCGCCGGAACCACTGAGCTAACCCTCCGGCCCTAAATGTATGTTTTTACAGTCATCCTTGGCTCTTAGAACACAGGCCTCTAACGTTAATGAAGTGTTCGGTGCATACTGACAGGAGGATTAAGTACTGCTCTTTGCCTTTCTCTTCAGATCTGCAGGAGCATGCACGGCTGCAGCGTTCCTAAGGGAGTTCGTGACGCATCCTAAGTGGGCGCATTTAGACATCGCAGGTGTCATGACCAACAAAGATGAGGTTCCATACCTGAGGAAAGGCATGACTGGGAGGCCCACCAGGACTCTGATCGAGTTCTTACTTCGCTACAGTCAAGAGAGTTCCTAGTTGAGACAATTGGAAATTGCTTCCTCTGTCCTACTTTGGGCAGTTACATATTTTAGAATGGGTAAAAAGCTTTTGAAGGAAACAAAGTGGCATTTTAAAAAGATAGAACAAAATAAAAATTTGTATGCCTTGATTTGTTTTTTGATTTTATGCAAGACTTCCAAAGGTAACGTGAGTACCTTGCTTGGCAAGGTTGTTAATATGTTCATTCTATGCCATAACATTGTTTTAAAATTTCTGAATGTATGTATTTAATTGAAAGGAAAAATTGTATTTCAGATTTGTGTTGCTAGGAACATAAGCAGATAAAATTACAGTGGGTGTGATTATCAGAAACAATAAATCCAACTCTTTGTGCTGTGCACTGTGGCGCTGACATTAGTGTACATATTACTGTAAGCCCAGCAGTGATACCATAATGTCTTTTTCCCCCTTATTTGTAATTGTGACTCAGCGATATAGGTGTTTTGCCATTGCTAGTAACACTGGAGCACTCAGCTTATGTTTGTGAAACAGTGGCCGGGCATGTGATTTCTGAAAGAGTCAGTCACAAAGTAATCATAGCAACTTGACCACTTTGAGCTCAGCCAGGCACTTTTCTAATGGTTTTCATGTGGTGAATCATGCAAGTAACCCAGTGAATTAAGTCCTATTGGCCCCATATAATAGACGAGGACAGTGAGGCCTGAGCCAAGGGTGAATAATAGGTGCAGTCACAGAGCTACACCCAGGTAATATGCACGGGTGGATGGTTAGCTGGTGCACGGTAAAGCTCAGTGCGCTGACTTGAACAGATGTAGGATTTATTTCAGACACCAAGTAAGAAATGAAACCAAGCGACTTTCACACTGTTTGCTCACCTCCTGGGACTACAACTCTTAACTCATCAGAAGTCCACTGTGCAGATTTGCAACAAAGCTCTTTTCCACTTTCTACCACACAGAGCAAAGTATTCGTGAATAGGATCTATGTCCCTCTCTTTTTTTATTTTTGTTTTTTTTTTTGAGACAGGGTCTCGCTTTGTAGTTCAGGCTGGCTCTGAGCTCACTATGTAGTCCAGGCAAGCCTTGAACTCAGCAATCCTGTCTCTGCCTCCCAAGTGCTGGGATTACAGGCGTGAGTCACCACGCCCAGTCTATGTCCCTCTCTTAATTAAGACTTTGAAATCAGGTGTAGTGGCTCATGCCTGTTATCCCAGCACTCAAGAGGCAGAGGCAGGACTTGCCATGAGTTCAAGACTATCCTGGGCTACTAGTTCAGGGCCAGCCTGAACTGCAAAGCAAGACCCTGTCTCAAAACAAAACAAAAAAAGCACACTTGTGATACATTTTAGAATTGAAGAAAATTAGACAATTAGTTAAGCAGCCACGTTCGCTGGCCTATCCCTGTTCAGAGGGGATAAAAACACCAGAGCCCCACGTTTACTTGTATGTGGGATGTAAGAGGCTTTTAACACAGTCCCTCATTTCACGTGCTTACCTAACCTGGTTGAGCTGAAGTTCAGTTGCCACTGCATGTGCATATCACTTCAAGTACTTCCAGACACCTTGCTGATCTTCAAAACTGTCATTATCCTTAATAGTACAGCCAGGACCAGGCGTGGCTGTGAGAAAATGCAAACCATCAGTGATTTAGAAGACAATTTTAAAAACTGACAAAAATGGGGAACCCAAGGCTCAAGGGTAGTTACATGGCCTTGAAAATCCTAGGCTGGGAATTTTCTATCACCATTGTGGCAACAAGATTCCTTTAATGGTCCCGTGTCGTTGCTGGGGTTGAGAGCAACATGAAGTTGAGGAAAAGGAGCAGGGCAAAGGGGGTGCAGCTGCAGTTAACAGGTTCTTACTGAAGCCTCTGAACACTCAGTTCAACCAAAGTATGTATGCCAAGATATTGCACTGCTACTGTGATAGGAGGGAGACAGTTCAGGAACCCTAATAGAACACGAATTTGAATCCTGATCTGAAAAATTGAGTGAGACCTGGCCCTGCACACAAGAATCCATCACTAAACCTTGTTATAAAGAGTGAGTTCACACTGTTAAGTTCAATGAGGGCGGGTAACAGCTCTCAAGTTTACTGCTATCCCGCTCACAGCAAATGACTCAAACTGCTGTTTGGGGTCCCCACAACTGAATAAATGAAGAGACAAGATGATGCGCATAAACTCAGAAATCTTGAGACTATTGGGTTTTAGCATTACCCAGAATAAATCTGAAGCTGTCTTCACATTTCAAAAATCATAGTAGGAAACAGTATTACTACCCTGAGTAACAGATCCTTGAGTCAGCAAACATGCTATTCCTACCTTGTGCAGATGCTGCAGTGGGAGGGCAAGGAAACAAGATGCAATCCCTGAATTTAACCCAGGATTAGGGGGGAGAATGTCCTGGCATATGAATCAGATAGTATGCGCCTGACCAGCTTGCACTCTAATTGGGATGGGGATGGGGTAAATTTAGCCAATAGGCCAGCATATGCTTAAATGCTGTTCAGAAAAATTAGCATGGCGAGATTGGGTCTACTTTAGACTGAGACTGGGAAGGAGACTTTAATCCACGTCTTGGTAAAGGGAAGCTTCTGTTCTCTCACTCCTTGGGCCCTGCTGTGCTTCCTGTGGCCCCTTAATTATACCAGCCAGACAGGATCCGAATTGAGGAGACTTTCTAGAAAGCTGCAGTCACTCCCATTCAGATCTTGGAAAGGCGTTCCCCAATTACCTATCTCGAAGAACGCATCTCACTAACCATCCTCTCATAGGGATGCAATTTTACTTCAGAGCATTTATTTCTAATACTGCTACATATACCTAGGTGTTTGTCTCTCTCCCTCCAGAGGCTTGGGGCGATTGTTATAACGCTCAGATCATTAAATAATCTTTAGACAGCAGATGGCGCAGTATGCTGGATCGAAATTAAAACTAAATAAAATGAAAACAAGGCATGAAAAGATATTTGAGCAAGTTATTAAAATATTGGTTCGCCTTTCTCTTTCGTATTACCTAAGTAGCCAGAGGTCAATACCAGGCAAACGGTGGCCTCGACCATGAAGTCCTCCAGTTGTTTTCCTACCCCTGCCTCCCAATCTGGAGGGAACGTTTCCAGTCTGGATCCCGCTACAACCAATGACCGGATTAGCAGTAGGTAGGGTAAGTTCCCAGCGTTTGTGGAATGAGTGGATGACTCCCCATTTTACCCATCCGCACAGTGAGCGTGGAGACAAGAAAGTGGCAGCCAAACTCCGTCGAAGCCTGTAGGGCAGGGTCCGCAGCAGCAGAGTATTCTGAGTCCGGCAGGGAGGGGCTCGCTCCTCTGAAATTACTAAATCTCTCTACCCAACTGTTTGAAAACCAGTTAATGCCTTTACGAGGTAAAAAGGAGGCAGGAGCCACGCAACTACCTCGCGGGTAAAGAGACCGTACTCCGGCGTCTGCCGCTCCGTTTCCGGTTGCCCCGGACGGCGCGCCCGTCGCTCGTCACGTGATCGGGCCGGCTTCCGCGCAGGCTTCGTGGATCTCTGCGGCCCCTCCAGACATGGCTGCTTCGCTGGGTGGAATGTTCTCCGGGCAGCCCCCGGGACCCCCGGGTGCCCCGCCGGGACATCCAGGCCAGGCCTCGCTTCTTCAAGCAACGCCTGGCGCTCCAAGAAGTTCTAACAGTACCTTGGTGGACGAGTTGGAGTCATCATTTGAGGTAAACCGAGACTTGGAGTCTGCAGTTCCCCGCTTTGTCGCGGAGACGTGAGCTGCGCGTGCGCGGGTCATCTCCTTTCCCGGGGGTCCCAGCACTCCGTTTACAATTAGGGATATCGAGGCCCCGAACGTAGGTTATGGGGTGTAGGTTCTACAGCGAAGGATACCCGGTTCTATTCAGGTAAACTCATGTCTGTATACACGTGGACTTGAAGTTTGGCCCGCAGCCTCGGCGCCCATCAGGCTCCCAGCTGGGGCTCGCCTATCTCTGCGAGTCTATTTCGAGGCCTTCCGCTTCGGAGCTCAACTACTGCAGAGCTCAGTTTTCTTTCAGGACTCGGTTTTAGGGTCATATTTCCTATGGAACTTGACCTGTTTCTTACAATTGGTTCCTGCTTGCTTGCTTCTCATTTCCGTTTGAGTGCCGCCCCTCCAGGGCCACTAGCTTTCTCTTTGTGTTTGTGCAGGTGGAAGTTTATTGAGCTGTGCACTCTTTATGTGGGGGGAAACCTTGGAAACAGTCTAGTCCCATCGCACCCTTTGCCGCTGAAGAAACTGAGGCCTGGAGAGCAGAAATAATTCACCCAAACCAGACTATGTAAATAAGCACTACCGTTCAGGCCTGACTTTCCAGGCAAAAAGTATCCTAGGCGTACTTCGAGAAAACATTTTTTAATAGACTGCCATGCATTTTCTTCTGCATATGACTCCACCTTTCAAAAATGCCTGTGTAGGGCTGGAGATTTAGCTCAGTGGTTCCGGCGCTTGCCTCGCAAGCGCAAGGTCCTGGGTTTGATCCCAGTAACCCCATAGAATGCTGGGCGTGGTGACTCACTCCCACCAGCGATCAATACCACATACCACAGTGCCGGGCGTGGTGGCACATGCCTGTAATCCCAGCACTCGGGAGGCAGAGATAGGAGGATTGCTGAGTTCGCGGCGGCTTGCCTGGGCTACATAGTGAGGTCAGGGCCAGCCTGAACTACAAAGCGAGACCCTGTCTCAAAAAAAAAAAAAAAAAAATGTCTGTGTATTTCTTTCTTGTTTAAGGAGAAAAAAGGGAATAAAATTTGAGATGTCTTTTTCCACCCACCCTGTTCATGTGGCTCCAGCTTTGTGGCCTGGGAGATTCTTGTGATCATCCCTATAATTCTAAGGGGGAATTTACGTGGCTGCGGAGTTTATTGCTCCCCGCAGGGGCCTTGTATTTATTTCATGGTCCAAATTTGAGACTATACCATGTATACTTTGCTTACCCTCTGGCGAGGCTCTCCTTTCCTGAACTTGAAGGTTTCTTTGCAACCTCTCCTTCCCTCTAGCCATCTGGTTCTCTTTCTGGCCCTACTGTCTGCATTGGTTCTTTTTTGTGTGTTTTCTGACGGTTGCCTGCACATAGAGAACTTCCTGGCTAATTCACATGAGCATTTCAATCAGTGCCTTTTAGGAAAAGCTCCCATTTTGGGACTTGATTATTTATGCGATGTCAGCCTTGTCCTCGTGGGCCACCCATTAATTGGTGTTTGTTAAAATCAGGCAGTATTCTAAGCAATCAAGTGTATAGTGGGAAACAAAGAATAAACACCTTTTAGTAGGAACAGATAATGATGCAAAAAATGGATGATAATCACTTAATTTATGAAAAGCAATAAAGCTGGATTGCAGCATAAAACAAACAGGAAGGGCACCATTTGGAAAGAATACATGGAGTCAGCCTGTCATGCCTGCAGAGGTGATATTTAGCCTGCACTCTGAATGGATAATAACACCAAGTCATTTAAGGATTGGCCCAAGAAAGTAGGTACGGGAGGATGTTTAGGCCATGTAGAATGAGATAGGAATAGACAGGAGGACAGAAGTCAGTGGTGGTGCTGGCAGATGGCAGCTTTTCATTTGTCTGGCCATTTGGGACTCTGTTTACTAAGTACTGTATCAGACCAAGTATCTTTCTTTGGCATGAAAGTCTGTTGCCTCCTGTATAAGCCCAAGTACTATCAACTTGTTCAATGGTGTCAGGAGAAACAGGTCTTACTCAGAAATAAGACTGTGCAGATGACATCTTTCTTGTTGTTTTGATTCCACAGGCTTGCTTCGCTTCTCTTGTGAGTCAGGATTACGTCAATGGCACTGATCAGGAAGAAATTCGAACTGGTAAGAATTCCTTTTTGTGACACAAAGCAAGATTGCTTGTTGCTGGTTTTATACCTGGTGGGTTTCAGTCGTGCATGTATCCTAAGATTTTTCTGGGGAGTAAGATACTTCTTGCATATTATACTTATGGACCACTGGGTCTTTGTTCAATGTACTAACTGGCACGGGTCACTCACAATGAACTGTTTGGGTTTTTTTTTTTTTTAATTGATAAACGAGGTAAAGAAGACTAATGGTGTGAACTGTTGTTAAATACCCACAGGTTGCGATTATACTTTGCACAGGTGTTATACAGAAAGGTCTGTTATGTTTTACTCATTGCCTATGTTCCAGAGAAGCCAGTGCTTCAGGTTTCTTTGTACCATATTTTAAATGTTCCATTTTAACTGGAAATTATGCTGATTTCTGGATTGTCTCTCTTTAGAAAGCCTCATAGCTTTCATGTTGTATAAGATCTGTTTTTCACCTGATAAAGGCCTGAGCTACCTGCTATTTAGTGTTCACTACTACACAGGATGTTAGCTGTCATTATTGCCGTGGCCAAAATTAAAATTCTAGATGGCATCTATAAAAAAATGCTGTTTTAATAGTCTGATTACTCATTTATATAATAGATACATTTATCTAGTGTTGTTCTGAATTTCATTTTTTCTTTTTTTCCCCCTTAAGGTGTTGATCAATGTATCCAGAAGTTTCTAGATATTGCAAGACAGACAGAATGTTTTTTCCTACAAAAAAGATTGCAGTTGTCTGTCCAGAAACCAGAGCAAGTTATCAAAGAGGTACAAACTCAGTTTTTTTCCTCAGCTTTTAGGAGGAGCACATATTGTTAGGATTCAATTTATGATATAAATGGGATCAACCCTTTCCCTGTGAGGGAGTTACAGGGGTGTTTTACCAGTCCGAGTGAAATGCTACTGATTATTTGAGTCTGACAAGAAAGTAAGGGAGTGGGGTGTGAGTCAGAGCTCCAAACCGCAGCTCTGCCTGTCATGTTGCACACTGGCTGTCATGCAGGTTTTGTCTTAACAGAAGATTCTGCTTTTGAAAAAGGTTGAAAAGCCATTAAGAGAGCTGAAGGCTCGCTTAAACAGGAGCTGTAATCTGGTCCCCAGTTGCCTTAACCAGTAGAAGGGACCTGTTCAGCGTCCAGGAATCTGAAATCAGTTTTCTGAGCAGGGCTCCTTCACACTCAGGATCTCTCAGTGTGCCATCCTGACTTGGGTATTTAGAAGTGTGTTGACATCCCCCAAGGCCTGGGGGTTTTAATACTGTGGAGTGGATCAGATCAGGAGCTGCCATCTTAATGTGGAGGGGCGACCTTTCCCTTCAGTATCTGGTGCTGCTGCCAGAGAGGAAGCCCCCATGGAGATTAGCCATTTGGGCAAGTATTAAGTACCAGTTCCTACAAGAACACCAGTTAATCAGAAAGATTCTTTTCCTCCATGGTATCAGGTATTGAGGCAGCAAGTATAGGAAGAGAGGATGACCTTCTCATAGTCCACGTGTCAGATCATTTCCTGACATAAATACTTGAGTAACAGGACAGCTGTGGCCAAGGCCGGGGCTTCATGAAGGATTTAATGGTGGTTTTCACAAGAAGCTCTTGATATGTCATTTAACTTTTCATAATCTGAAATGATAGAGCAGTGGTGTGGATTCTTGCAGGGCTTTCAGATACAGTGTTTTTTGTATACCTTTTGCCGAGTTTGCTCTGATATACTCCATCACTTCCATTTGTAGGACGTCTCAGAACTGAGGAACGAATTGCAGCGGAAAGATGCACTTGTCCAGAAGCATTTGACAAAGCTGAGGCATTGGCAGCAGGTGCTGGAGGACATCAACGTGCAGCACAAAAAGCCCACAGAACTCCCTCAGGGCTCCTTGGCCTACCTGGAGCAAGCCTCAGCCAATATCCCTGCCCCTCTGAAGCAGACGTGAGCACCCCCCTGCCTATGAGGCAGCCTCAGTGGGCAGCTTTGGCAAACATCCCCTTTGTGGAAACAGCGCCTGAGAAGACCTTTCCTGGAAAGGGAGATGATGTGGGTTTTATCCTCCCAGCTGTGGTTCCCCCCTTATTTCTATGAGCTGTTATTTTCTTGAGGATCTTACAAAATGCTTATAGCTTTTGTAAACCAAGTAAGTTTTAGTCTTTAGCACAGTTTAGATTCAGTGTAATGACACAGATTCTTGTGTTCTATTTTTATTTTTGTATGACTGAATTTTTGTGTTTCTATTTGTTGGATTGTTCCAAACTGAAGGGAAAAAATTACAGTAGTCCAAGAGGAGAATAAGGAGTTTGTAGGCCTTCTATGGTAACTGCCCTGCTGTGATAGTGTAGAAAAATACCTGAATTTGCTGTTTCAAGACTTTGAACTACCTCAAGAAGAGGAATTGAATGCAGTGATGTTTGTAATGCTTCCGGAGCAGTACAGAGTAAATGTGTGGTAACTTGATCAGAGAGTAAACATGGTGGGTTGGTGTAGTAAGTTTCAGGAAGGTCCTTCAGTTGCTGGTGGCTTTTATTTGGGCTAGTTTGCCTTTCCTGCAGTGTTTGTTTATCCATTTTGAGGAGAATATACTAGGAGGGTGATTTGGTGAAGGTTGCCGATACCCTGCAGGACTGAGTCAGTATTGGGAGTGGGGACCCTGTCTCAGTGTGATAGCTGGGGCACAGTGTGGTGTGAAGGGGTAGAGCTTACTCCATCCTGAGTTTGGTTTGTTTGTTATTTTGCTTTACCTCTTTGGAGCAGAGAGTTTCCATTAAAAAATTTCTTCCTCGTGGATTTGATTTGAGGACACAAGAGCCCAGGGGCAGAGCCCAGGCTGCAGCGTGACCTCACTGCTCACCCCCACTGAGCACAAGGCAGCACAAGGTTGTGACTTGGCCATCCCATACCCTGATTGACAGCTTTAAATTCCTATATTAAATCCTAAGTAAACTGGTTCCACTTGGGGCACTCTGTCACTACTAGAGGCCTGCAAAGATGAGCTAGGCACACCTGTAATCCCAGCACTCGGTTGGCTGAGGCAACACGCCTGCAAATTTGGGTGAGTTAGTAACTTACTGAGGCCCTGTGTTAAAATTAAAAAATTGGGCCAGGGGCATATCTCATAGCAGAGTCCCTAGTCTCGCTTCCCAGTACCACGGGGGAGGGGGAGCAAGATTGGAAACTGAAGCACAGTGGTGTGTGGCTGGAATCCTAGCCACTCAGGAGGCTGAGACAGGACTGCAAATTCAAGGCCAGCTAGGGCAATTTAGCAGGACACAATCACCGTCTCAGAATAAAAAAGTGCTGAACTTGTAGCTCAGTGGTCAGATGCCCCTTGACTTCATTCTTGGTACAGAGAGGGGGTTAAAGAGAAAGGGAACTGTTGTGTGCATGGTGCTTTTAAAAAATATTTGTAATTGTATATACCCATTATTGCTATCTCTTTATTCAGTTGAAAAGTTACATGTCAAAAATTGTTTGATTTTGTCAATTTGTAGACATACTGTTATTCTTTTTTTTTTTCTTTTTTTTTTTTGAGACAGGGTCTCGCTTTGTAGTTCAGGCTGGCCCTGAGCTCACTATGGAGCCCAGGCAAGCCGCCGCAACCTCAGCAATCCTCCTGTCTCTGCCTCCCGAGTGCTGGGATTACAGGCATGAGCCACCACGCCCGGCATTGTGGTATGCGGTGTTGATTGCTGGTGGGCGTGAGTCTCCACGCCCAGCATTATATGTGGTTACCGGGGATCGAACTCAGGACCTTGCGCTTGCGAGGCAGGCACCAGAACCACTGAGCTAACCCTCCAGCCCCATACTGTTATTCTTAAATGATATCTTACTTGTCCATGAGCATAGAAAACTCTAAGCCACCCTGCCCAGGTGACAAATCATAAGTTCTCCATCCTCTGGGATTTCCCACCTTCCAGGTGTCACTGTACCTGCGCTGTCTGAGACCTGAGTTTCCACCTGTGTTCTGGATCTGTGGCCTCTCTGTTGGTTTCTGTTCCTTGGATCATGTATATCTCAGTCAACTCCACAGTTTATCTACCATTCTAAATGTTTCCCTGACCTTGAGCCACCTTTCCATCAGCCCTCCTCCCAGTCACTGTCCCTAACCCAAAACCTACAGCACTTCTGGTTCCAAGCACATCATGTAAGGGCTATGCAGCCTGTATTGCTAGAGGTGAGAACATTGTGAGGTGGTAAATATATAAAGTAGGAAGATCTCACACACTTGTTTGCTTCTGCCATGGAGGTCCTGTAACAGGTGCCTTCTGTGAGAATGGGTCTCACCAGCCTGATGTCCTGATCTTGAACTTCTTAGCCTCCAAACTGGGCAGTCTGGGCCAGCGATTTAGTTCTGTGATGCCGTCACCTGTCTTCCAAGTGCAAGGTTGTAAGTTCAATCCTTGTACCACACACACACAAATAATAGCCTGTCTGAGGTATTGTGTTAGAATAGTCTAAAGACACTACAGTATATTTAACCAATGTACAGCAGACCCCTGACTTACAAACTCACTTCATTCCCAGGGGCTGGTTCTAACTCATGTTAGTCAGTTGATGGTTCAGGCTCCTCTACACAACATTCAAAGACTGTCTCCACAGGTAGATCTGTGTCCTCAGAGAGACACTGGCCCACAATTTCTCAGTTAACCTGACAAAGGAAAGGATGTTGTCATGTTCCTTCTAGAGCTCTTTGAGGGTGTACTCTGTATCTGAGACCATCTGGAAGCACAAGTGGCCGGCATTTGGATTGTAACTCAATACTTTGGTCATAAGTTAAAACTGAAATTCCAACTGTGACCCAAGTTGTTCATGTCAGACTGGGTGTAACTGGAGGGTCCACTGTATAGTTTTAATGATAATAGTGTTAAACTAGACACACACACAAGGAGGCTGAGACAGCAAGAAGAATTGAGCCCAGGGATTTCATTATAGCCTGGACAAGATAAAAAAAACACTAAACACTGAAATTTGATACTAAAGAATATTTTGTCATGTTACAGCTGTGGTAACAAGTATTGGCATTTAAAAATGCCACTAGGGCTGAGAATGTAATGTGTAAGGCCCTGCATTCAATTCCTAGCATGACAAAAAAAATTTTAAAAATCTGACTTGACGTCTGGTTTTGTTTAGATAGTAAATGTGCCTTTAACTTGAGTTTCAGTTTTAGTGAAATGAAATTTAGTTAAGATTCAATGAAATTTAATTAAATTAGTTAAAATTTAATATAAATTTAATAAAATAATTTGTTATAAATGAAATTTAGTTAAAATGACATAATCAACTTTTTATTTCTAGATGGTCTGATAAATTTCCTTCTTCCAAACTGTTTTCATCTAATTTTATCTTTCCATGGGAAAGCAGTACAAGTAACAACCATTTTTACTGCCTAGATGTTTAGTATTTTATTAAAAGAGCAAAGAATTGACAATGCATAGAATTAACACCTGTTTGGGGCCACTTGGTGGGCCAGCACCAAAGAACTGAAAAGATAGTTCGCCCACTCAAAGTTGTGTTGCATCTTGTCAAATCACATTGCTCTTGTGAGGATACAACAGTTCAGTGTGGATGGAGGAGCACAAGTTCAGCACCAGGAGCAGGCATTCCCAGTACCCAAGGTCCGACAGGAGTCCGTGCCACGGGGAAGTCACCCATCATGAGGCCAGTGGCCGAAGAGCTATGACATCAGAGAACAGATGGTCTAGAATCCACTGTTACAGATGACCACCCTGACACAACAGTCCCTGACGGTGGGACAGGGTGAGGTACCGCCCTTCCGAGGTAGGTGTTATTCTGCTTTGGAATCTGCTGGTCTGGAACTGAGGATGTCAGAGCATTCAGCCAAAGCAGGCCGCAGTCCCCTCCTAGGAGGTTTGGGTATTTCTAAAACTGGCGTTCGTATTGATAATGACCTTTATCCTATTCCTTCTGTTGAGGTTAGGTGTGCATTTTGCACAGAAAGTTTTTCAAATGGAGATGCCTTAGGTCAAACAGAAAAATGAAAGCACTTTTTAAGTAAACCATGGAAATCAGAGTCTGACATCCCACAGAGTAGAGCATGATGTGATAGACACTAGAGATACAGTGTGCACGTCATCAGCAGTATTAACAGCATTTTCCTATGGGTGCTTTTTAGTAACACAGGTTTGTTTTATCTTCAATATCAAGAATTTTTTTAACAAACTGGCAACACAATGGAACAGGATGAAATATTAAAGCCAACATTTGTTTGACCTATTACAGAACAATCATATGGCAAGCAAGTCATTTGGTTGTAGTTCATTCCTTCCATGTTTTAAATGCTTTCTCATGTCCTCTTTGTGATGTATGCCAGAATTCAGTTTAGAAAGAAAAGTACTTGGTGAACCACTCCTGATGGGGAGAGCCCTGTTTCTGTGGGGCTTCTTTGGGTTGGGCTGTTTCACCATCTTGGGTCCTACAAACAAACACAAGAATGCTTCTTACACAGTTTCGGAAGTTACCCAATAAACATAATATGCATCATCTTTCCAGAGAAGTGGAACTGCTCATGACTCCAGAAAAGATACTGGACTGAGCAAGGCAGCCTTTGCCATCAGCTGGAGAAATGGGTAGGAAGGGTGTGCCGTCTTCCTGTTTTGAAAACACAATGTTCTCCATTGTTTGGATCGCCACTGTTTAAAGACTAGTGTTCACTCTAATGAAATGTATGTTGTGCGTCTGTTATTTTTTTCCTGCACAGCATAAATGAGATAACAAGCTCAATTTAAAAAAAAAAAAAAAGGTCAAGCCCCACAGCATTACAACGTGCTAAGTCTTCAGTTATCTAAAGTGCTGTAGTGTCTCAGCTGAGGCTTTAGGTTAGCCTAAAGGCAGGAAAGGAGAAACCCTAGCCAACAAGACGTCTTTCTCAGCATTTGTGAAGATTCACGCCAAACAAACACCGTAACAGCTTTCAGCGAGGCGCACAGGAAGAAGAGCCCATGGCGGCTGGCTGTGCTGGCTCGCGGAGGAGTGTGGCGGAGATCAAACTCGCTTTCCATAGCTGTGAAACACAGGGCTGGGCTCAGTCAGGAACGGCAAGGGGGGTCCTTCTTGCTGCACATTTGGGGCACCTGCATCCCACCAACTGCACCAGGTTGGGAGCTGTGGTTGGGGCCTCTGACAGGACTGAGCTGGGAGAGAAGAGACTAGAGCAGGAGACATGGAAGCTGTCATTTTAAATTTGTGCTTTTAAGAAAACTGAAGCTTGAAGCCAGGCATGATAGCACACACCTGTATTCCTAGTGTTCTGGGAGGTCAAGGAAGGAGGATTGAAAGTTTGAGCCCACTCTGGTCAACTTGGCAAGACCTTGTCTTAAAGTTTAAGCAAGAAAAAGGGCTAAGATTGACTCTGTGTGAAGGTTCTTGTGTTAAGTGGAAGGTGAGAGGGAGGGAGATGGAACAAATGGGGGAGAAGAGAAATAGAAAAGAAAGTTGTGGCTCCCAGACAATCTGCAAAGGTTACATTGCCTTTCTCATTCTAAACCTAGGTGGTTTTATTTGTTTTGTTTGTTTTTGTGGCTTCTAAATTCCTAAGACCCTTAAAAGTACAATAAGTCTTTGTTTATTTCAATACTGTACTTTGCAAATTTCATAGATTTCTGCCTATTAGGAACAACTCTTAACTGATATCATAACTGTAAACTTCAAATACATGTACATGGTTTGCTTTTTTTTTTTTTTTTTTTTTTTTTTTTTGCTTTTTGAGACAGGGTCTCGCTTTGTAGTTCAGGCTGGCCCTGAGCTCACTCTGGTGCCCAGGCAGGTTGCCGCGAACTCAACAATCCTCCTGTCTCTGCCTCCCGAGTGCTGGGATTACAGGCGTGAGCCACCACGTCCGGCATTGTGGTATGCGGTGTTGATTGTTGGTGGGAGTGTCTCCACGCCCAGCGTTATATGTGGTAACTGGGGATCGAATTCAGGACCTTGCGCTTGTGAGGCAGGCGCCAGAACCACTGAGCTAACCCTCCGGCCCCATGGTTTGCATTTTAATCTACCCCACCGATAGGTAACCAACCTATTAGTAACACCTGAGACTAGTGGTGGTAAACCTAGGGCACACGTGCCACAGTGGGCTTTTTATTATCACTGAAAGCTCCGAACAGTTCACCATCACTGACCCAGATCACACCTGATGCACGTACTGGACCTCTGTCTTGAGGACGCCCCCCTAGACCATCTCTGTACCCCTAACCCCAGACCATGATGCGAGTGCTTGCTCTCCTTTCTGGATGTGGCTTCTGATTGTGCCTAGTAAATCTGCCGAAGCCACTCACTGACACGTCCTGCAGTTCTTCTCCATGAAGAGTCAGAACCCCCTATGGGGCAGGGGCCAGCGGGGGTCCCCCATCTCCTCGCTAGACTCATCTGTGACCAAGATCATTTTGGAAGAGGCCTGTTTCTGAAAAGCAAACTTTTAAGTCCAGAATCTAAATGTGCCCTCTGAATGGAAGCCTGGATAGGAAGGAGAATTGCAAAGAAAAACGTCACGGGAAGAGGCATGTTGGAGGAGGAGTGTGTTGCGACCTGTAGTGGAGATCATCACACACACTCAGCCGAGCTCACAGAGCAGGAGACCTTCACATTCCAGAATCATACAGGAGACCCTGAGAAGTCTCTGTAACAGTGAAAGTATATGGACACGTGTGTGTGGAGTCCTGTGCCCGGTGGTCCTGTGGTTAACTTCTTTTCTCCCACGCCAGCCTGCTGAGGTAGGTACTGTGTCATCTCCAGCTTCCAGCGGCCACACAACCCAAGGGGCCAAGGACCCACCCAGGGCCACAGAGGAAAGAAGAGGCTCCAATTCAAAGTAGACTGCAAGGCTGGGCGAGGAGGGTGGCTCCTCTGGGGCCCATACTGGTGTCCTCAGCTAACTCATTCCACAAAATGGAACAGAAAGGCCATATGGATTCGGTGCTGGAAACAGAGCCCTCCCAAAGCACGGCATAATTCCCTTCTCATGCACAGTCTTCCTCTTTGCTAGATTGTCACTTGGCCAAGGTGGCTTGTTTTTGTTATTTTTCATATCTGCCCAAAGGCAGGTGCCTGAGAATCCCAGCTGTCTCCAGCCCACGGAGAAGCGGAGCCACGGCTTCTGCCCCTTACCTTGCAACAGTTTTCGCCTCCATAGACAGGGTGGGTTTGTAAGGCCGGCCGCAGCTGGGGCTCGGGTCCAAGCTGGGTGACTTAGTGATCGGAGGGGCGCTGATCCTGGAGCTCAGATCTCCACTCAGAAAGGTCTTGGCGTAGGAGGCGAGGTTGGGCACGCTGACCACTCGGCTGGGCGCCTCCTCCAGCTTCTTTTTCTGTTGTGTTGGAGGAAAGTCTTGTTAGTGCTGCCCACGGTGGGCATTGTGGTAAAAGGAAACAAGTCCCTCCCAACAAAAATGTCATGAGAGAAGACATGGGGATTTTACTGATACACTGGCATTTGAAAAAATTATGTTATACATTTTTATTTGTTTGTGGTGTTAGGGGTCAAACCAAGGACCTCAAGCATACTAGGCAAGTGCTGTGCCTCTTTGCTACAAGCCTAGCCCTTTAAATCATTTGTTTCTCCCACCCTTATATTGTGTTTTAAAAAATACATACATCCTGCTGGGCGTGGTGGCTCACGCCTGTAATCCCAGCACTCAGGAGGCAGAGGCAGGAGGACTGCTGAGTTTGAGGCTTGCCTGGGCTACATAGTGAGCTCAGGGCCAGCCTGAACTACAAAGCGAGACCCTGTCTCAAAAAAAAAAAAATACATACATCCACATACAATCTCTTTATCTAAAACTTTTGGGGAAAGACATGTTTTGTAATTTAACTTTTCTAGGGTTTAAAAGGCCAGGTAATTCTAAACTGGGCCAGGAACCCTTCTATCTTCAAGTGTATTCATGTTTCTGGAGTAAAACTTATATTTTGTCATTCTAAGAGCAATATATTAACAACCATAGAAAAGAGGTTATCAGTTCAGATCAGTGTAGGATATTTGTCTTTTGGGCTATAAAAAAATGCTAATTTTTTTTTTTTTTTTTTTTTGAGACAGGGTCTCACTTTGTAGTTCAGGCTGGCCCTGAGCTCACTATGTAGCCCAGGCAAGCCTGGAACTCAGCAATCCTCCTGCCTCTGCCTCCCCAGTGCTGGGATGACAGGCGTGAGCCACCACACCTGGCTAAAAAATGCTAATTTTTTGAAGCTATTAAAATCCTGGATAGATAATGTGATACTCATTATAAATTCCAAAAATACTGTAGAGATATACAGTGATGAAGTGGGGGATCCCTACCATCTCCCTTCTTTCTCATCACCAGGTACAACTGTTACAGGGGCCCATATTCACTGTAGAAGATCTGGAGAACACAGAGGCCTACAGAAAAGACAAACCACACACGATCTTCCTGCCCCGTCCACAGTGCCTGCGGAGTGCCCGCCTGTGCCCTGTGGGAGTCTTTGGTGAACTGCCCTGACTGCGCTCCAGCCCCTCAGCGGGCGGGAAGAAACCAGCAGTGTGCTGCGGTAGAACGAGCAGAACCAACTTACCCTCGTGGAAGGGGTCAGATACCCCGGGTGAGGATGGAAAGAAAAGGAGCGATTCCGGTGGGACATGGCGCCGGGGAAGGCCGTGCAGTGGAACCTCCGCTCCTCCTAGAAAAGCAACAGGCTGAGTCCAGACGTGTGTCCGCACACGCGCCGGGTCTCGCGTGAAGGAGGAGGGCGGGCGGCGGGCGGCGCGCGGGAAGGGCGGAAGGGAGGGCAGGCGCGCAGCGAAGCTCCCACGCAGGGTGCCTTCCGGGGAGCGGTCACTGCTCCGACAGGGCCGCCTCCGCCCGTGGAGAAACTGAGCGGATAGGAACATGGCCGGTGTGTCTCGAGGGCCCTGAGGTGTGACCTCTCTGCCCGTCCCCTGCTCCGCGGCCCACTGCCACGAACGGAGCCTCTTCTCTCTGCCTCGGAACCAGTGGACAGTGTCCTGCAAGCGGGGCCAGGTTGAACCTCTCCTCCCGCAAGTCGTGAATGTCAGCTATTCTGTCCTGTGCTTGGAAAGTGACTGATACAGGGTGAAAGTCCCGGGACTCTTCACATCTGAAATTAAAGCTGACATGCAGAAAGCTGAAGATTAAGGCAGAGGAAGAAAACACTAAGATGGGCAAAAGATTCCATCTTTCCTCTCTACATACTTAAAAAGACTTGTATTTTCCACTGAGGTAGATTAGGCGCCCCTCCAGCCACTGTAAGGACCCGGCCATTTGGGGACTGCGTGTTATTGTCCACGTTTATCTCTCGTATCACTTTTAAAGCATGTCATGTAATTTCACTGGTGAAAATGTCAACACATTTCTAAACTTCAACACGTATTTCTAAGAGATTAAAAAAATTTTTTTTCTGTACGGGGGATTGAATTCAAAGGATTCTGTTTTTAAAATAGTAAGCACAATGCCTTTCTCACAAGTGAGAATTCCTTACTAATGTAATTTCCACTAGTGGGCAAAATGATGTTCGCATCAAGGGGACTTGGAAGTAGCCTTGCTAACTGGAAAACAGGTGCACATTTTTACTGAAACATCAGCCTCATTAAAAATTAATCGGGGAATAAATATGATTTGGAAAAAAATAAAGAATATGTATATAGGGGGTGGGGAGAGCATGGGTGGGCAGGGATGTGGATAAAAATGAGAATTGACCTGTGTCACATACTGCTACAAATTCCCCAATGTTTTGTGTGATTGTGAGCTGTGTATATAATGTACCAATAAAGTTTACTGAATAATGCAAAAAAAAAAAGTCGATTCCAGTGTCTGTCTGGCAAGCACATGGTCAAGAGTTCGATCCCCGGTAACCTTAACCACATACCAACATTAACCAAGTGCTGCTGGACCACAACGTCAAATGTTTTTTCTTTGCCTTCTACCTTCTTGCATTCATTCTTTACTGGGTTTTGTCGGTTTATTTTTTTATGATAGAGAAAAAATTTAAAACAAACAAGGAAGGGGACTGTGAGGCGAACTTTGGGGCCCTCAGAGCAGGCCGTGCCATGCCGCCCCTGCGGGAGACGCAGAGTGCCCGCCGGCCGCGGCCTCACCGTGAGCTGCTTGATGATCTCCTCGCGCTCCTTGAGGCGGCTCTGCAGGCGGCCGATGAGCTGCAGGTCCTCGGGCCTGGACGCCGCCTTCCCCGGCTTCTCTCCGGAGTCTTTCAGCCTGCGAGGGGCCAGGGGTTACTCAGCGCCGGCGGGACAGGGCCACAGCGCCGGTCCCAGGAAGCCTCGGTGGGGCTCTGGCGCCATCTGCCGGTGGCCCCAGCGGCGCGCCGCGCCCCATCCTTCCTCGCTAACGCGGGCAAAGGACAGGGGTCGTCAGCTCCCCAGGCGCTGGCGTCCAGGAGGTGAAACCTCTTTCTGTGCTCCCTCCTGACATTCGATCAGAGCTGCACGCTGCGGGCAGACGGTGTCACCTGCCTGGTCCTGGGCTGCTGGCCTCGATGGCCTTCCTGACAGCCGCCCAGCTGCGTCATCGCTCGGCAACCACAGGCGAACACGTGAAAGGCTAATCGTGTCTCCACCTGCCCGGAGCCCTGCAGTACTTTCTCAGTACCTAGTACTCAGAATGATCGGAATTCTTTCCCTGCCAGGTCAGGTCTCCTCCATCTACCCCCTGCCTACCACTCCCGCTCTCATTTGCTCCCATCACCACACAGAACAGGCCCAGGGCCTTTGCACCAGCTGACCCTAGTTCTTGTACTGAAGCATTACCTCCTCGGAAGATTTCTTCTCCCACCTGTTCTACTCTCTGTAACCTGAACCTGTCTGTCTTCCAGGAGTTGCCTCACTTGTTGTGGAGCTAAAAGTCTATTTCTTGCTTGAATCCTCACCTAGAATTCTAAGCACTGTGAAAGCATAGTTTTGAGATTTTTCCTGGTATAACTTGAGAGACTAAAACTGTGTGGCACGACTGAGCCCTTAATAAAGGCTGTTGGATGAATAGACAAGTGCATATGTACAGGGCAAAGGACCCACTGGTGGAGCATGTGAGGACCGGGCAAGCACTGGCGAAAACAGTTCTCCGGATCGCTTGGGGGTACGAGGGGTGAAGGACGCCATGAGCCGGGGGTCCTTCCTGCAGAGCCCAGGGCTCACCAGCCTCCTGAGATAATATGGAACCCCACACCCTCCACCAGCTGGGCCCGAAGGCTTCCTGGGACTCAGGTCCCTGAATTAAGCCGGGAAAGCCCAGGGACACTGGGAAGAGCTGCCTGCCCGCATGGTTGGTGCAAACCGAGGGCCCAGGCCTCACTCACTCAGCCTCCAGTGCAGCAAGCCGGGCCTGGAGCCGGGCCTGGGCGCCGCTGAAGTCTGCCACCATGGCCTGCATCTCCTCGCGGTGCTTCTGGCGAAGCGTCTCCACCTCTCTGGCCCTCTGAGCTTGCTGACCCTCCTCCAGCAACCTGTGGGTGGGAGACCTAGGCTCAGAGGCTGAGCCGGGCTCTGAGGTCTGTTCCTCTCCTCTGCTGAGTGGGCCGCTCTGGAGACCCTGGCTGGGGGGGCTAGGAATCCCAGGTCAGGACACCCATAGGGGACAGCAGGGTCTTCAAGTTGTGGGGGAACCGCATTCTAGAGCCCCTTCCCAGACCGCTTTTACCCTCACATCCATATAGAAGGAACCTGAGCAGGAGACAGCCTTCAGGGCAGGGTGGACAACAAAGCTGGAGGGGAGACCCCCCAAACACCCTCCCCCACGCAGGTGGGGAGGCCTGTTGGCTGGACTCTGGGACCCTGAGCTTTGAAGGTCCCCAGTCCAGGGTTGAAAGGCAGGTGGGATCCAGGGGGAGAGCAGGATTTGGGGCCAGCTGTCACAGCCATGGCCTCTCCGTCACTTCCTGGCCTGTGACCTTGGGCAGGTTGCCCCTGCTCAGGGCCCTCCTTGTGTAACAGAGGAAACAATGCACTTCCGGTCAGCGTGTTGCAAGAATGAATTGTGTAACACACGTCTGGATCAATCCATGGTAAAGTGTGTGTTCCACCATGGGCTGTTCTTTTTCTTAACACGGTGAGGTCCAAGGGGGTCCACAGATGACCCCGGTGCTCTCACTCTCAGAAAGCACATGTGTGAGACCCTAGCTTTATTCCAGGAGAGGAAGCAGTAACCCGAAATGGGCACCCACCCTGGTCCAACTTCTCACTCCAAGGATTTGGCCCGTTTCCTGCAGCACCTGTGTCAGAAATGCAGATTCTAACTGCATCTACTTAGCTCCACCCCAACCCTCCTGATCCAGAAATGCTGGGGGCGGCATCTCATCAGGTGTGTCCAAGGGTTTTTAGGTACCTGAAGATAGTTATTTACTTATTTATTTACGGTGCAGGGCCTCAAAAACAAGCCCTTGAACATAGTAGGTGGGTGCACTGCCGCCCGTTACCATTAGAACCCTGATGGGGGCCACTGCTTGGGTCAGTGCTGTGTGCTCAGCATTGTTACAAACATGTCACCTCGATTCTCTCACCAACCTATATGTGAGGCACTGTTGTCTCCAATCTCTGGGAACTAGGTCAGGAGAGGTTAAGCAGCTGGCCCAGGCTGAGGGTTAGGTTCAGGCCATGCAAAAGATGCACAAAAGGTGCAGAGTGCAGACCCCGCCTTCCCTATAGCTACTGTGGACAGGAGGGGAGGAGGGTCACCCCAAACTTTTCCCCTCATTTTGTAGAATGTCGTGAAAATTAAGTGAAGAAGCACAACCAAGGATCAAATCGGGGGTCAGGAGACAATCGGCAAGGGAGAAGGGGGCTCCCTGGACATTAAAATGACAGAAAAATTATGAGCGACTTGTTCCCCAAGCCGGGGTCATTTAGAAACTTACATGAAATGCACAAAATCCTTGCACGACACAAGCTGCTAAAGCTCCTTCCAGAAGAAATAAATAACCTAGGAAGTCCTATGGCTAGTAAGAAATTGAGCTTGTATTAAAAACCCTCCAACAAGGGAGAAATCAGGCCACAAATTCAGGCTTGGAAAGCTGTCAATCGCCACAGTTACCCAAGCGCCAGACCGCGCAGTCTCTCCTGACGCGGTGGAGGGACCGCCACTCAGCCGTAACCCGCGCCTCCCATGGTCCGGAGGACGAGCTGTCCACAGGCCGTCTTGCTGCTAGTTTGGGGTGCACCGTGCTGTGGGAACCCTTCCGCGCACTCTCTGCAAGGCTGCACTGAGGACACTTGGGTGTCTCTAGGGCTTCTCGGGGTTGTGGAGAGCGCGGGTGGGGGGTGGGGTGGGGGTGGTACTGGGATATGAACCCAGAGGCCTCACACTGAGCTGCTTTCCCAGCGTGTTTACATTTCCTGTTCTGAAACAGGATTTTGCTACACTGTCCAGACTGAGCGGGAACTTGGGATCCTCCCGTGTCAGCTTCCCTGAGTGCTTGGATTCCACGCATGCACCCTACTCCCGCCTCCACAGCGGGAGGATAAAAGACTCGGAAAAAGGAGTGACATCAGGAAAGCGAGACGGAGCCGAGGGCCCCCCACCGGGAGGAAGGACGCACCTGCGCTGCTCGCGGAGCTGCCGCGCCTCCTGCTGGTGCCGCTCCGCCTCGGCGCGCAGCCGCAGAACGGCGTCCCGGAGCTGTGCGTTCTCCTCGCGGAGGCCGCAGCCCTCGCCCCCACCGGGATCCGCGGCGCCGGGGCCTCCGCGGTCCTGGGCGTAGACATAAGGAGGCGTTTGCTGGGCCTGCAGCCCGAGTAGGGCTCGGGGCGCCCGCTAGAGGGCGCCCGCGCAGCTTCTTCAAGTTTCCGCGCGGTGGGAAGAACTGAACCGAGCCGACGAGCCAGGCGCGGAGCTCGCGGGCAAACCCGCAACTCCCCCATCTGCGTCCAGCCGCCGCTCGCCCGGGCCGCGCCTCCCCCTACCCCGCCGGCGACCCGCAGGACCAGGCCGGGAGGATATGGCGGGGGCGGTGGTGCAGGCGTCTCCGTGCCGGGTTGGCATCCGGAGCTCCCTGCAGAGGAGCCAGGGAAGGCTTTGTGCACAGAGACGCTGGGCTTTGGCGGAATGAAAAGCGAGGCCCTGCGCCGCGGCTGCGCTGTTGGGAGACGACTGAGCCACCTAGCCAGCAGGGATCAGGGACAGGCAGGCAGGGCCGAGGGCGAAGTCTGCAGAACGGCGAAGGGGCCCTCTGGGAACCGCGCGGGTGGGACAGGGAGACGGCGGGTCTGAGAATCCCCTGCTTTTACGGAGGAGGGACCCAGGCGCCCTGGCACCGTTGCGTCTGAATCGTAACGAACGCGCAGACTGCTTTGTGCCCCTCAGAAGCCCGCGCGAGAAGGATTCAGGCGGAGCATGATCTGGTATCACTGGGATGGGGTAGGGACAGGGGCAGGGCAGAGCGCTGACCTCCGAGGTGATTGCGCGGTCCTCGCTGTCCCCTGGACACCGCATGGCGGCCTGCCGCCTGCCCAGGCTACGCAGCGCCTCCAAATCCTGGTGCTCAGCGCAGGCGGCGCGCTGCTCCGACAGCTCCTGCTTGAGGGACTCTGGAGGAGGAAAGTGCAGAAGACCAAGGTCAGTCTGTCCTGCAAGGATGGGCTGTTTCCAGACTTACTCCAAGGTAACAGAAGCCCCCTGCCTACTGAGCATGTGTGCTCCACCCTTTGAAAGGTGTTCTCCACCGGGCGCGGTGGCGCATGTCTGTAATCTCAGTACTCTGAGGCTGAGGCAGGAGCATCCTAAATTTGAGGCCAGTCTGAGGAACTGTCTCAAAATAATAAGAAAGACCTGGGGATGTAGCTCAGTGTGAAAGTCTGGGTTCACCCATGACCACCGAAAGAAGTGTTCTCAAGTACATCCCGCAGCCACACAGCTCTGCGCCCGCCATCCTGTGGCCCCCGCCAGCCACGCTGCATTCCGGTGAGGATCCGGGATGAGGTGCCCGGAGCCGCACAGCTATCGGAGGTGGCTGAGACCCAGAGCTCCCTACCAGAGCGCTCAGCCAGGGCCTGCCGGATGGGGTGGAGGCGGGTGGGGCCTGGCCGCCTGAGCCCGGTGCCACGCCCTCAACATGGACTCTGAAAACCGTGGGAAGAACGAGGAACTGTCTCTTGACCTCGGGTTCCCTTCCAGGGTCGAGGGTCTCGAGTGGGAAATCTTAAAATTGATGTCAACGTTTTTTACGGGGTAAGAAGTTATGGGAACTAAACCGAGGACCTCGTGCCCACGAGACAGCTCCGGACTGAGCCACGTCCAACCCAGCCTGTGCCCACTCTCAAGGAGCTCCTGTCAGCTTCCAAGCTCCTGCAGTGTGGACTGGAGAGGATCTTGGGGGCTCCCGGGGCCACCCTCGGCTACAGTGGGCCCAGCCTGCGATCCTCACTGCAGCCATCAGGGGAATGCTTTTATTTTTTATTTTGCAGCGAGGAGAGGGGCTGGGGGCCAGGAGCGGGCACACAGCAGTCAAGCAACTCGCTCAAGTTCCCGGCTGCCGGGTGCCGGATGGCGGAGCCAGGGTTACCGCCTAGCAGTCTGGCTGCCGAGGTCTCCGTCCGTCTGTTCACACACCCAGGGCCCCGGCCTTGGGGTTGGGGGGAGGCCTCACAATGAAGCCATGTCGCCCAGGACTCCCTGTAGCTCACACTGGCCTCCCTCCAGTCCTCCTGCCTCGGCCTCTCAAATGCACTTTCGGGGTGGTTGTGCAAGTGGGGTGTGCCGGGGAAGAGGCAAAACAGCTGCATTTCATCCCGGGACGGCGAGTGCTGGGCGCCCCATGTAACATCAGCTGGGCCGCCCCAGCACACTCCGGGCGGGTACCTAGCAGCCGCGCCCGCTCCCCCTCCTCCTGCGGTGCCTGCGGGGCCTTCTCCGCGGCCTGGAGCTCCAGCCGGCGCGCCTGGTGTTGGATCTGCGGGCTGTGGCCGGTCTCCTTCAGCGGCTCCTCTGTGGCCTGCGGGCAGAAGCAGACCGCTGTACATAGGAATGCTCCTTGCTGCTGGAAACTCCGCCCGAGGGAGGCGCACAGAATGGTATAAGCGAGGTATTTCGTGGCAGACTGTGGGGCTAAGGTGAGGGCTCTTGCCCCAGTCATCTCAGGGGCCGGGCGTGGGGACCACGGAGGGAACTGCCCCGCGTGGGTCCCAGCTCCCGGGCCCTTTGGAAGGTTCGGCTGCGGTGCTGCCTCCTCGCTTTAGCTGCCGCGAACCTGGGGCCAGGGCGACAGGCCCAGGTCAGGGGCGCTGCTGAGCAGGAGAGCTGCTTCCCAGCTTCGCCGCTCACGACTGTGTGACCCCGGCAGGGAGGGGAGCCCTCTTGGGGCCTCTTCCCTCGTGCGGAAGCAGTAGGCGAGGATCTGATCTTGTGTGATTGCGGCCGGAGGCACCCACCCCGGGCTCCTGGGCTCTGGCCCTCTGGAGCGCGCGGGGCCGCCCGCTGTGCTGCCCGCGCTCCTGCTCCGTCGCTGCCTGAGCTCGCGCTGCCCCACGCGCGCTGTAGATGCGACGCCTGCGGGCGGGCGAGGCCAGGGGTGTCCCCGCTGGACCCGAGCTCCAGGGCCAGGACACCCTCGGGAGAGCCCCGCGGCCTCTTCCTGGCGTCCCGCCGGGCCACCTGGGGTCGCCCCTTCCTTTCTCTTCCCAACGCCTTTTCCCAGCCACCCTGCCCGAAGCCCACCCCCTTTCTATGGGCTGCGCAGTTCACTCTGCCTCTCCCGCTGTCTACTGTCCCCGCCTCGCCTGCTGAGATGCAGAACCCTTGCCCTCTGTGTCACTGGACTTTCCGGAGCCGCCCGGCCTGCATGCCACGGTGCAGGATTTGCTTACAGTCCCCGACAAGTCGCCTCTGCATCGTCTATTACACCTGCGGCGATGCAGATGCTGGCAGTTCTCTGCGCAGAGAATTTCCATCTGTAGGTGGTAACCCCACAGATGTAGAAACCAAGGGAACCAAGGGCTCACTGGGCGCCGTCTGGTCCCTCCCCTTTGGCATGTATGTATATGTCACACAACGCACACAGGCACACACATGCACACACACGCACACTCCTCGCACACAAAATCCAAAGATTTCTTCTGGCTTCTTCACAGGTGTAACATCAGTGACTCATCGTGTGCGCTCAGTAGCACAGCAGGGTTTGAATAGAAACAAACCCAGGATCCCAGCCTGCCCGGACCCTGCTGCCTCCCCGGCTGAGCTCTGCACAGAGGCGTGTGGGTCTCTGTGCAGGGCACATCCCACCAGCCTGACCTACCTGGGCTTGCGGTCTGGCCTTCCGGTGTGGCCAGTGCTCCTGCACACCCTGGCTCTCGGGTGCCTTCTCCTCCAGTGAAAAGCCTGGCAGAGGAGGCGGGCCACTTTCCTCCTTGAGGGGCACTTTGGTCCTTTGAAGACATGGAGGTCTCGGTCACCGAAGGTCCGTGCACCCTGAGAGCAGCCCAGCCTCTGTGCGGGAGGAGGGAGCCCGGCGCAGCTAGTGGCTGCGGGGCGTCTCGCTGGTCTTCCTGGAAGCAGCACAGCACACGCCTTCCCGGTCTAACAGCTGGGACCCACGGGAACTTCAGACGCTACTGTAGCGCGGGGTCTTACTGAATGAGCTGACTGAGGCCTGGAGAGCATGTTATTCTCTGCCCACGGAAATCAGCTTTGGTCCCAGGACCTGCTCTGGGCCACGGAATGTGCGGTCCCTGAGCGAGCGGTTCTAAACGCAGCAAGTTATGATGAAGCATGGCATGCTTCCATCAGTCCTGGGCACCTTCTCTGTGAGGACAGCCACATCCCCCTTAACTGGGCCCAGAAAGGGAGGGCACACGGGATGCACCTGAGCTCCGAATGTGGCGGAGCAGTAACACCTGACCTTCGACCAGGAGCCAAGTGTACCGCAGCCCAGCGCAGCCTGGCCAAGCCAAGTGTGAGGTCACTCATCCATGAGCTGAAATCACTCACGTTTTAAGGTGCTTGTTACAGCAGCAACACTAGCTAACATCGGCAATACAGATGGAGATTTCCACTGGGTGACGAAGCTCCAGATGTGCCCTAGCCAGAGAATCAAAGGTCCTGGACCAGTCCAGAATCCTGGGCAGGATTGTTTTACTTATTTATTTAGTTAGTTTTATGAAACAGGGTCTCGCTTTATAGTTCAGGCTGGCCCTGAGCTCACTATGGAGCCCAGGCGAGCCTCTAACTCAGCAATCCTCCTGGGCAGGATTATTAACCTCTTTACATGTCAGGTTCTTAAACGATCAATGAGCTCTCTGGTTGGGGTAACAGTGACATGAGTTTATGTCAGTCCCATAGCTGTGCAGAAGACACATGAGATATGACTGTTCCTCCTTAAGTGTGATGCAGAGGACAGTGAAGAGTATTTGAGAAATGAATAAATAAAAGAAAGAATAAGTGGATCCCTCAAAATCTGAGCCTTCATCGTCAGAGGCCCAGCAGGGCTGCCCTCGTACCTTTCTTCTTCGTCACTGCTGCTTCCTTCCTCAGCTGCTGACGTGTCTGGCCGGTCTTCCCTGGGCCCCGTCTGAGCAGGCCCCTCTGGTGTGGAGCGTGGACCCTAAAGCAAGCACAATGGCGAGGTGAGATCAAGGATGTTCCCTTGTCCCACCAGCTTCTTCAAACCAGGGAGCAGAGGAGAAGATCCCCAGGCCACAGGCCGAGGGAGTCTGTGACCAGTGTCAGCTCTTGGGTTTGCATTCTGGTTTTCGGTCTGCAAAGTAATTCACGTGCTAGAGCAAAAAGCCGTGGAGATGAAGTAACCGGCCCTGGACCCCCAATCAGTGCTGAGGAGAGACAGGGTGTGCACGACTGGCAACTGCAAGACCTTGCAGTCTTACCCCAGGGATTGGACTCAACTACTTCATGCTGTGGTCCTGTGTGAACTGCAGAAAGTGGTCCTGATGACCCTGACTTGCCACGGGGCTTGGGCACGGTTGAGATTTGTAGTGGGACATGGCCAGAGGTCAGCGAGTGTAAGCAACTGTAATGACGGTACTGACACCATTTTACGGGTTTGGTGTGTGCCGTCTCGTGACATAGGGCTGGAAAGCATGGAACTTACCCAGTGACCAGCCGCACTGAGCAATGGGATAGAAGAGAATATGCAAATGATGAAGTAAAATTAAATTGAATGTGCTCATATCATGTCTCCTCCACAGAGTCCAAAGGCGAAAAATGTTTTGAGTTTTCTACTTGTCATCATAGCCAGTGTCCACAGAAAACAGTATGACACAAGCTGGAAACAGATTTGATTGTTATCAAGTGTTAAATAAAGACAAATTGCAACCTGGGTTTTCATAACTACTTGCATGGCCTTGAGTGAGGGTTTTGGGGGAATGGCCAGAACAGAAGCCGTCCTCAGGAGCGCTCTCTGCCCAGAGCAGGATGGATCGGCCAGGACATGGCGTAGCCCACACTGTGGCTCTTTCCCTGTCCCACTCAGGAGCCCTGCGTATCTTTCGATTTGTAAGTTTGAGTCCTGTTTGAATCATTTATGTTGCTTCTAAATGTAGTAGAATAGCATGTATAGTTGGGTCCCTCCCTTCCACTTGGGGGCATTGTGGGGCTTGTTGCCATTGTGCCTGGAGGGCCTGTGCAGGGGCCCCGAGCAACGTTTTTTGAGAGGGCAGGATCCGTCCTGCCTCGCACAGCCAGCTGCCTGGGCCTTGCTCCTCTCTCGGAGTGGATGGCTCTGTGTCAGCTCCACCGAGGTTGACTGTACTTCCCAGGATGTCTGCCCTGCGTACACCCAGGCCATGCAACTTGGCATAAACTTGGGAAGAAGGAAGTGAAGCAGCAGGCTTTTTGCCCTTTTGTTCTTTTGCTTTTTAATTTTTTTTTTCAGAGAAGCAATAGTTGAACATAACCATTTTTTTTTTTTTTTTTTTTTTTTTTGAGACAGGGTCTCGCTTTGTAGTTCAGGCTGGCTCTGAGCTCACTATGTAGTCCAGGCAAGCCTCGAACTCAGCAATCCTCCTGCCTCTGCCTCCTGAGTGCTGGGATTATAGGCGTGAGCCACCACGTCTGGCACTGTGGTATGTGGCACTGATTGCTGGTGGGCATGAGTCTCCACGCCCAGCATTGTATGTGGTTACCGGGGATCGAACTCAGGACCTTGCGCTTGCAAGGCAGGCGCCGGAACCACTGAGCCAACCCTCCGGCCCAACATAACTGTTTTAACTGGCTTCCACAATTATGCCAGGTCAATTCCTAAATCAGTCTCATTTCCTACTTCATTCCTAGCATTTGTTTTCAATCAAACCTAATGTTGCTCCCTTTAATCGCCAAATCTACCTGTCCTTCAAGTCCTATTCAGCTGCACTCTCTCTCATGCGTACCGCACATTCTTCTCTTGAAGTTTCTGTAACAGTACTCTGTGGTCCCCAAATTTCACAGACATTTGTTGCTGCCCTTGCTAAGTCCTGTACTTGGAACATGGCAATAATGGTACAGACACAAGTATATCTGACTTGTGGTCATCGTGGGTGCATTTTTCTTCCTTCCTAGCCTGTAAATGAATGCTAAAGTGCTCTCAGATATAGTTTAAAATCTTGTAAACCCAACAGCCAGTAATGAGGAACCTTTAGCACAGCTATTTTTTCATAGCCCAAATCTTCTCTTTATGTAACTAGAAACTGAGGTCCAGCTGGTTGACACCCACCAGTCACAAGGCTCACAAATTTGGTTCAAAGTAATGATGTAACTGGAAAAATCAGAATTTCCGTGTAGACATGAGGTGAAAAGTCCATCTTTCTATCCAAATTTCAAATATTTTGAGAATTAAAAATGTCTCGTAGGGCCAGAGATTTAGGTGAGTGTTTCTGATATCTGCCTCACAAGCACAAAGTCCCAAGTTCAGTTCCTGGTACCAAAGAAAAACAAATGCCTCGTGATTACTGATTTTCCTAAAGCTCCAAAACAGAAATTATGGCCAAGGGCCGGAAGATTAGCTCAGTGTTTCCGGCGCCTGCCTCGCAAGCGCAAGGTCCTGAGTTCGATCCCCGGTAACCACATATAATGCTGGGCGTGGAGACATGCCCACCAACAATCAACACCGCATACCACAATGCTGGATGTGGTGGCTCACGCCTGTAATCCCAGCACTCGGGAGGCAGGGACAGGAGGATTGCTGAGTTCACGGCGGCTTGCCTGGGCACCATAGTGAGCTCAGTGCCAGCCTGAACTACAAAGCGAGACCCTGTCTAAAAAAAAAAAAAAAGAAAGAAAGAAATTATGGCCAAGGCAGAACAGTTTTATGCATCACTATAATGCTATAAATACATGTTCTGTGTAAACTTGGAAAAAGTGCATGGTGAGCGTGAGACAACAAAAATCATAACAGCATGTGTGCTACAACAGTATTGACACTATAGTATACGACTCTTGGTTAGAGACAAATGTTAGGAACTGGAAACCACACATAATATTGAAAGGACTGTTCTAATGTCAACAGTCAAAACAAACATGAACTGGCTAAGTTGAACATGCTAATGTAGTTTGATAAAAAAGTCATTTGTGCCAGTGCTCTGGTAATGTCTCTTCTGGCATCTCATGATACAGCCTGAAAACATAAAGTGAAACATCCAGAACTGGGGGGAGAAATGGGAGACTTAATTATAGGGGAGACTCTAACACACATGTGTCATGAACTGATACATTGGCAGACAAAATAAACTAGGAGTAGGAAGATCTGAAATACAAGATTAGTAACTAAAAAAGAAACTACCAACTTCTAACATTTAGAGTTTCGTAGGTGCCGCCCCTCAGTTCTGAGATGGGAACTATCTTCCATTTAATTGGTGATAAATGAAGTCTAGAGAAGATATGCTGTTTGCTTGAGGTGACACAGTGAACCTATTACAGAGCAAGATTCAAAGGTATACGGTTTAATGACCAAACTGAGAGGACACCTCTCATAAAGGTAATATTTTTAAAATGGACTATAAAGCTAATCTGACACAGTTCAAAGTGTTGGTGTTTTACATGTTGTGCTACCTAACAACACTGTAACAAACTTAGAAGGAGATGAGAAAATAGGTTAAAAGAAAACATAAGGATAAACTTCACATTTTTGAGACACAGCTAGTGACATGCACTTAGAAGGAAATTTATACACTGCAAAATATTTATTAGAAGACACTCAAGAAATCAGCAAGAAACCCAGAATAAACCCAGAGTAAGCACAAGGAAATATATAGGAAAGACAAAGTAAATGATATTAAAAAGGTAAATCTGACCCACACATCTGAAAACTGA
>PVIC010017474.1:0-32868 GCA_004025085.1 Thryonomys swinderianus
CTGGTACAAATTCTCAATGTGGAGTATAATTGTGATGTGTATATATAACATACCAATGAAATGTACCAATAAAAAATCAGTTTTCTTTTGTATCTTTCCATGAGAAACCCTTAAAGGAAATCCTGCCCTCTGAGCCTCCTGCATGCCCTTCTAGCAGCTAAAGTGCACCCATTAGAAAGTTTTAGTTCTAGAAATTACAGTTCCCAATTTTCTTTCCGTCTTTTTTTTTTTTTTTTTTTTTTTTTTTTTTTTTTTTTTTTTTTTTTTGAGGCAGGGTCTCACTCTGTAGTTCAGGCTGGCTCTGAGCTCACTACGTAGCCTAGGCAAGCCTCGAACTCAGCAATCCTCCTGTCTGCCTCCCGAGTGCTGGGATTACAGGCATGTCCTTCCATCTTTCTTTGTTTTGGAGATACTGGGAATCAAAATCAGGCCCTTGTGCTTGCCAGGTAGGCACATGATATCACTGAGGTAAACCCCAGCCCACTGATTTTAAGTAATTTGTTTTCCACTGGATGAAAATCTAGTTCTCCACGTATGAAAAAACTAAAATATTCATGTTACCACATGAACACACATGCACACAAACTCCTAGCAGCCAACAAAAATCACTGGAACTTCATTTCAAACGATTCATACATAATATGAAACCACCAGATAAACAGAAGTAAAGCAAAAATTAACTCTGACTCTTGATGGAGCTGGGAGCCACATCTGCATAAAGGGGTGGCGGCTCCCGGGCACAGGTGCCCTGATGCCATGCGTGACTCAGGATCTCTTCATCCTTCCTAAAAAGCCTTCAAGCCTCCAACTAACGCTTCTCACCAGCTTCCTTTTACTTTCAAACAGCTAATTGTTAGCCAGAGACCTGAGTCACTTTCATGTCTACCGACCAAATAGCAAGAAGGATCCACTGTTTCTGTTCAGAAAAATCTGAGCACTGAGAAATGAGCCCTCCAGGCTGGGAGAGCCGGTCCAGGGCCAGCTGTCACACCCCAAGCACGAGTCTGTCTGGAATCGCCGCGTCCCAGCAAGAGTGCAAGACAAAGCCTTAAAAATACAAAGCCAGGGGCCGGAGATTTAGTTCAGTGGTTCCAGCGCCTGCCTTGCAAGTGCAAGGTCCTGAATTCGATCCTGGTCACCACATACAATGCTGGGTGTGGTGGCTCACGCCTGTAATCCCAGCACTCGGGAGGCAGAGACAGGAGGATTGCTGAGTTCGCCGCGGCTTGCCTGGGCACCATAGTGAGCTCAGGGCCAGCCTGAACTACAAAGCGAGACCCTGTCTCAAAAAAAAAAAAAATACAAAGCCAGCTGCATGAAGGGACATGACCAAGACTCGCAAACCAAAAGAAATGCATTTATATTTCCTCCTTTGCTATTTATAGGGGGAAAAGTGTATTGTCAAAGGCCAGGGATTTAGCTCAAGTCCCGCACCTACCTTGGAAGCACAAGGGCCTGAGTGCAATCCCAGGTACCACCAAAAACAAAAAATTGTATTGTAAAAATTTGTATTTCAAACAACAAAAAAAATGAAAACGTTGTATCTCCGATCCCCAACAAACTTCCCCCAAAATTATATTTTAGTAAGAGGAAGATAATGTAACATATTTGCTAGACCTCAGCCACACAGAAGAAACTAGCAAGACAAAGGAAGAATCTGGAAGGAAGGAACAAAAGTCCCAGCCAGTCCCGAGCTAACGCTCCACGCAGCTCTGACGGCTCCCACCCACTCACCTGGGCCCGGACCGCGCTCCTCACCTGAGGGAGATTCCCGGCCCTGCAGGAAGGAGCCAACCAGCTTCCATGCCCGCAGCACCGGGAGAGCTGGCTGTCCTAAAAGCTCTAGCAATTACATAGAAAACAAACTGGGTCTCCAAGGGCCAGTCTTGAAAACCTGAGATCAACTCCCGGAAAAGTGCTCTTGACCACTTACCACTGCCGGAAGCGGCTAGCTGGGGACCCAAATCAGCATCGCCACAGAAAAAGAGGAAGACCGTGGGAGGGCCTGGGAGAAAACGCTCCTTGAAAAGAGGCAGGAAGCCCCAAGGAGCCCCCCTGCACAGGTGCCCGCTGCCGCTGCCAGGGCAGAGGTGGCTAATCACAGGAAAGGGAGGGCCTTCCCCGGAGGCCAGCCACAGGGCCGGAGGCCGGCGTCCTCCAGGACAGAGGCAGCTCGGGGCAGGGATGCCAGCCGTCGTGCTCCTCACCCAGCCGTGCCCGCCAGGCTGAGGAGGACGAGAGAGTGTCCTCAGAGGTCCCACCTGGCTCGCGGAGATGAAAGAATTAGCAGCGGGCCTTTGTTTCTCTTTAAATCACAAGGCGGTTGAACTCTCCACGGATGGAAGCAGAACTCACCCGGGCAGCATCTGACACCCAAGGTAATGACACCTCTTTCCCAACATCTTTAATTTCATCGCAGAGGAAGTGTTAACCCTGAAGATGCCAAAGAACAAATAATCATAGGAAACGGATTTGAATTTCTGAGTTGCGAACCACATGGAGGTGTCCCTAAGGTGGGAGCAGATGAAAACAAAATATTTCAGCGGGTGTCTGATTTTTGAGGGGAAGACTATGGCTCCTTACGTGGAAAGCCACTGAGGGATTAACTGGCAGTTGCATCAGATTTGCCAGTTAAGCGCTGAAACCAAGAATGTTTTAATCGCATCTCTGGAACCGCAGCAAGCTGCTCCCTGCGCCTCGCGGCTCGGCCCCCGCCCCCGGCAACACCCTGCAGCGCCCTCACCTCACAGCGCAGAGAAGAAGCAACAGGAACCAGAAACTACAGATTTCTAGAAACAAGGGAAGGCTTTCTTCTTTAGATGAGCAAGAGGACCAGGCACAGCTGAGAGGAGGAAGCAGTCCTATCTTTAAAAATATTTTAAATGTTATTTATGAAAAATAACCTTTAAGAATAATCTGTACACCATTTTAAAGCCAAACTGTGAGGAAATCAGCCATCAACCTGACAGAAAAACGTACGAGTGGCTGGGTATAGGCCTTGCCGTGTCGGGCAGATGACTGAAGGTTCAGCTTCCTGGTTGTAAAACTGAGAAAAGTGCAGCCTTCTCCTCAAGCTGTTTGTGGCTATTAAGTGAGATATTCCTCAAGCGCAAAACAGAGAAGTAAAAGAATGAGGATGTGTGTCAACTCCACATGCAATAATAGAAAAGGAATAAATAGCACAGAACCCAGCACCTTCCACGCAGCCTTTGGCTAACAAGCCACCCCAGACTCTCCCATCGGCCACCGCATCTCCTCGCGGGGAACAGAAAGACCTCTGCGTTTTGAGGCTCCAGGTCCCTCCATCCTGCTCTGGCCTCCCACACCCCTTCTTCTTAGGGCGGTGGCGCCAAGCTCCTCTTTGCACATCCTCTCAGTGCCCCACAATAAAGCACAAACAGACATTTTAAAGAATGACATCAATCAGGATAGAGAGACACGTCTGCACTTTCGCCTGCACCTAGGAGCCTGCGCTTCGCCGTCGGCCACTCCCTCTCCCCCGGCCCGTCAGGCACTAACAGCAGCGCTGCCTGCTACACCCTCCGCTCCTCAGCCCCGAGGCTCACTCACCTCTGTCCCACTCAGAAGCTCGTCCAGCAAACCTTTGAAATCACACATCCCCTTACGACCTCTAATTTCTGAAGAGAGAGTATCGTTTCTAACCTCTGGTAGTTTCGGGTGCTATCTGGCACTTTCCAAGCTATATTGAGCTCGGATTCACCCAGAAAGTATAACTCTGCTCGGTCTCCTGCAGTTTCCCCAGCAGCCACTTCCTGTTCGTGGGTTAGCGTTTTGTGAAAGAAAATAGGTTTCTTTCCATTGGCCAATATAAACTGACCATTGCTGGCGGTACCATTTTCGTGTGGGATTTTCCATTGTCCACGAACAAACTCACAGTTCAGTTTTAGTTATTATTCAACTAACTCACACAAAGAGAATAAGAGAAGTAAACATGAGCCATTTCTTTCAAAGCGAAGCCATGGAGAGAAATCTGTATTTAGAAACAAATCAAGTTAAAGCCTAGGGGGGCAGCTTAGCAGGACCTCGCCTCAAACTTAGAAGGGGGGTTCTGAGAATGTAGCTCAAAGGCCCTGAATTCAATCTCTAATACCACAAACAGGAGTTCCCTACTGTACTGTTAAAATTTCAAAAATTAAATCAACATTTAAAATGGTGTCGATCCACTACCGCATTAAGACCAAGCTGATATGGTTTTGTTTCATAAATCCAGGCCCTCAGGGTTCTAGATGCTGAACGTCATCTCTTGGGAGTCACTCCCGGTATCAGCGTGGACTTTTCGTCCAGGGCTTCCCTAAACAACCCCGTCCATGCCCGCGACGCGAGGAGCCCCGGACCCAGGGTCTCTGCTGTGCAAGCCCATTCACCAAGAGCAGGTGATTTGCGTTTAGCCTGCCCTTTCCAGCGTCTTCTGAACCGTGTGTTCCAGAACTCGATGACCCAGCTTTAAACCAGACAGCCTAACCCCAAGCCAGACACTTGGCATCCCGAGCTATAAAAGTCATTCTAACAGTTCGCTTCCAAATCGCCAACTGTCTGTGGCCAAACCCGGATCCCGGAATAGACTGCTGGCGCTGGTGAGAGAGGCGCTCCCGGGGAGGGCCGGTGTCTTCTTTGCCCCGAGAGACTTTTTTCTTTCTGCCTCTACTGTTTTCACAGGGCTGACACCCCAGGAGGCCCCCGGCTCAGGGCGCGCAGGAAGGGGGCAGAAGATCTGGACCAGTCAGGGCTCCGGGACTCCTGCACAGCCGCCGGACACGGAGGCAGCCAGGCCCTGGGTCCTTTCAGTGCGCCCTCGTGCCAGTCCCTTCTTCTGCTGGGCACTGCCATCGCGGCCGGAGGGCAGAACCAGGGACGAAGGCGCTAACGAGCACCCCGCTCGATCGCATGCCCTCGGGGTCCGGCCTGCGGGTCGGCGGGTCTGGAAAAGTCGCCGTCCTTTACACGGTGCCTGGAAGGAAAGGTCCCCTCGGTAGCCGGGAAAGTCCCCGGAACGCCGCACGCCCCTCTGGTCCTCCGAGCCCCGCTCCGCGTCAACCCGTCCGCCCAACGCTGAAGGCCCGAGGCCCCTGCTCGGGGGGAGGCCCCCGGTGGGCGCAAGAGGGCACCGCGCGGGTCGGAGCCCAGCAGAGCCCGTCACCAGGGACCCAGACCCGGGGGGCGAGGAGAGCGGGCGCAGCGGAGCCTGGGACACCAGCCGGCCGCGGAGGACACTGCGCGCCACAGCCCGCAGCCCGCAGGGGAACGGCTCCCGCCGCCCTGCAGCCCACCCAGGCCGGAGCGAGTCCCACGCACAGGCGCGAGTGTGCGCGCCCCGCAGCCGGTGGAGGGCGGAGGGCGGAGGGCGGAGGCCGGAGACCGGAGGGCGGAGGGCGGAGGCCGGAGGGCGGAGGGCGGAGGCCGGAGGGCGGAGGGCGGAGGCCGGAGGCCGGAGGGCGGAGGGCGGAGGCCGGAGGGCGGAGGGCGGAGGCCGGAGGCCGGAGGGCGGAGGCCGGAGGGCGGAGGCCGGAGGCCGGAGGGCGGAGGGCGGAGGGCGGAGGGCGGAGGCCGGAGGGCGGAGGGCGGAGGCCGGAGGGCGGAGGCCGGAGGGCGGAGGCCGGAGGGCGGAGGCCGGAGGGCGGAGGGCGGAGGGCGGAGGCCGGAGGGCGGAGGGCGGAGGGCGGAGGCCGGAGGCCGGAGGGCGGAGGCCGGAGGCCGGAGGCCGGAGGGCGGAGGGCGGAGGGCGGAGGCCGGAGGGCGGAGGGCGGAGGGCGGAGGGCGGAGGCCGGAGGGCGGAGGCCGGAGGCCGGAGGGCGGAGGCCGGAGGGCGGAGGCCGGAGGCCTGCGGGAGAGGCGCGGGCTGGCACACGGCGCCCCCCGAGGCCCAGCAGAGGCGGCTGTGCCCCAGGCGAGGCAGGGAGACGGCGCGGACCTCGGAGAAGGCAGCAAACTGCGTTCACCGGACGGAGGCCAGAGAGGCAGAGGGCCGGCGGGGCGCCGAGGGCGGGCGCTCCGGCCTGGGCTTGGGCTTTCAGGGCAGCGGCGCCGGGAGCGGGGCTCAGAGGCCCGCCGCCCGGAGCACGCCCTGCGGCGAGGCCGAGTCCTGGAGGGGCGGTCGGGAGGCGGCTCCGGGGGCTGAGGACGGGAGGCAGCCTCCGGCCGGGGATTTTCCTCCCCGCTCACTCTCCGGGGTGTGCAGGGCAGGGACCGGCGAGGGCCCTGCGGGAGCTCAGCGCCCGCCTCGTCAGAGCACGGAGGTCGCGGCGCCCCGGAGCCCTCGCGCCTGCTCTGAAGGAGCCGACCTCGACCTGTGCCGCGGGGAACCAAACTCTACCGAGGACGCCGCGCCGGCCCGGGAGGCTCCAACGCGCCCGCAGAGACGGCTGAGGCTCCCGCGGCCCGGGGCTGCAGTCCAGGGGCAAGCTGCGCCCGAGCTCATCCCGTCAGGAGGCGCCGAGGGCCGACTGTCCGGGACTCTCGCCCGCTCCTGGCAGCTGCTGACCGTCGCGGGCATTCCTCAGCCAGAGGTGCCTTGCCCCGCGCCCCGCCCAGGCCCGCATGGCATCCTCCTGGCTCTGTGTCTTTGCAGCTTCTCGTTACCTTCTTTGAAGAACAGGTCTGTGGATCTAAGGCCCCCCTTAATCTGTCGGACACCTTCCGAATAAGGTCACTTCCTGAGATTTTAGATGGACATGAGTTTTTTTTTTTGTTGTGTGTGTTTTTTCGTTGGTTTTTTTTTTTCTTTGCTTTTTGGAGACAGGGTCTCACGTTGTAGTTCAGGCTGGCCCTGAGCTCACTGTGGTGCCCAGGCAAGCCACCGCGAACTCAGCAATCCTCCTGTCTCTGCCTCCCGAGGGCTGGGATGACAGGCGTGAGCCACCACGTCTGGCACTGTAGTATGCGGTGTTGATTGTTGGTGGGCGTGTCTCCACATCCAGCATTATATGTGGTTACCGGGGATTGAACTCAGGTCCTTACGCTTGCAAGGCAGGCGCCGGAACCACTGAGCTAACCCTCCGGCCCTGGACATGAGTTTTGATGAATACTTTTGAACATGGCACAAATGCATAAGAAAGTTTTAATCAGTAGCCAGTATGGACAAGAGCTGCCCCCCATTATGTGCGGGATATGTTCTCGTACCCACATGGACACTTGATGGAAGCAGGAGCTGACCCCCGGCAGGTGAGCTGTATAATCCACACGCCTGGCCAGTCTACTCCTCAGTAATACCTGCTTTCTATAATAAGGTCTCTCTTCGTTACGAGGAGGAGCTAGCGGGAACCAAATCAAATTCAGTGGGTTAGATTCGGTGTTGACCTTATGGAAAAATTTAATTCAGTTCTTCTCCAAGTCAGTTTGGGACATGAATTGTGGACAGAGTTAAATCCGTGAACCAAGGTACCACTGTAATCATCCCTGAGACAGGAAATGTCAGATTCCCAACTTCTCTGTTAGAAATATAAACTCTGGTTTGTCATAATTAGGTAAGAGGGAATCACATTTGATATGCTATAATTAAATTCTAACAGAAAAATGTAGGCATTGGTATGCTTCAACACTTTCCTAGTTAAACTCAGTAATATTATGAGGAATAATGCTAACATTACTTATATTCATAGTTAACATCTACTGTAATTAGTAATATTTAGAGGTTATACAATCCTGCTCTTATGCCTCCTCTTGCTTTTTGTTTTAAAAGTTTATCAGCTTTTGGGCCGGAGGGTTAGCTCAGTGATTCCAGCGCCTGCCTCGCAAGCGCAAGGTTCTGAGTTCGATCCCCAGTAACCACATACAATGTTGGGCATGGAGACTCACGCCCACCAGCAATCAATACCACATACCACAGTGCTGGTCGTGGTAGCTCACGCCTGTCATCCCAGCACTTGGGAGGCAGAAACAGGAGGATTGCTGAGTTCCAGGCTTGCCTGGGCTACATAGTGAGCTCAGGGCCAGCCTGGACTACAAAGCGAGACCCTGTCTCAAAAAAAAAAAATTATCAGCTTTTATATTAGACTAAACTTTAAGCTATTTTTGAGAGAATGCTTTTTGGCCAGTGGTTTCAAGCTTGATTATAGCAGTCACACTGTCATAGCTGTGTGACCACGGGCCTGTGGTTTGGTCTCCAGGAAACTGACCTGAAAACAAGCTCTGCATTGTGATATTCACACGTAGATAATATTACTACAAAATAGAAGCCATCTCTGACAATATAGGTGCACCGGGAAGACATTAAGCTAGAGAAACAAGGCAGATGGTGTATAATCTCACTCACATGCTGAATCCCAGAAGTCAAACCACAGAAACAGAGCAGAACGAGGGAAGGCAGCGTGGCTCCTGGGGAGGAGCGGTGGGTCCGGGGGTCTGAACTCGGGGGCGGGAGATGACAAACCTGTGCCAATCCATTGGGCATCATGGGGACTCCTTTCAACAATACTGTAAAGTGTGCTTGAAGCATGCTAAGAAAGGAGATCTTCAAAGTTCACACCAACACCAACAACAAAATAAAAACTGGCGGGCTGGAGGGTTAGCTCAGTGGTTCCGGCGCCTGCCTCGCAAGTGCAAGGACCTGAGTTCGATCCCCGGTAACCACATATAATGCTGGGCGTGGAGACACACCCACCAACAATCAACACCACATACCACAATGCCGGATGTGGTGGCTCACGCCTGTCATCCCAGCATTCGGGAGGCAGAGACAGGAGGATTGCTGAGTTCGCGGCGGCTTGCCTGGGCACCATAGTGAGCTCAGGGCCAGCCTGAACTACAAAGCAAGACCCTGTCTCAAAAAGCAAAAAAAAAAAAAAATAATAATAAATAAAAAGTGGCAATAACCTGAGGTGATGGAATTGCTCATTTGCTTGACTGTGACAATCGCTTTCCAGTGGATTCCTGGGTCAGGTCAGTCACGTGCGCCGCACAGATGTCCAACTTTCATTTGTCAATTATACTTCAAAAGAGCCAGGGATCTGGATAAAAATGACAGATTGTAAATAATAAAAACAAAGGAAACTTTTAGTTTTTTGAGTTTAGTAGAAGAAATAAAACCTAACATAAATAAAATAAGTGATGTGATAACCAGTGCCATAGACATGATACAAACTTTGCAACAGAAAAGGAAAATGAGTTGTAAGAGAAGAAGGGGCAATCAGGAAAGAGCGGGAAACAGGGAACCGCCCAGCTGGTTTTCGTGCACAGCAGCGGGAAGTAAGAGAGCTTCAGTAGGGGACGGACGCGCTGGACTGCACTGCGGAGGGCGGGCAGGCGGGGCGGACGGGAGGCCGTGGGTCACAAGGGAAAGAGCACGAGCGGCCGCCCTTCCAGTTACCGCGGCACTGACAACCGAAACAGCTTCAGTGAAGGCAGTGTCCGCTAACATTCAGCCTGGAAAACAAAATATAGGTGCGGGGAGTTTTCCAAAGCTAGAACCAGCAGTGTTGGGAGGGAAAAGGGGAAAACTCAAAGATGAGGCCTTCTCTATTGCCCGAGGCGTAGGTGGGCGTCGCTGGGGATCCTGCGGGCAGACCCTGGTCTCCCTGTGAGTTGGGCACCTGAGCTCAGCTGGGCGTCTCCAAGCAGGGAACACCTTGTGCTCGACAGTCACTCTGTGACCCCTCGGATCGGGGAGCAAAGTTGTTTTAGCTCTGGAAGTAACAGCGAATCTGAACCCTCCCGGCACCCTGAGTACTCAGGTGGATTGTCTGAACCAGCAAAGGCTTAACGAAGAGACTCAAAATTACCCAGTAGGAAAATTTTAAAGGTTTTGTCTCTAGTTCTTTTCAGTTTGCACTGGTCGAAACCTGAAAACTCTTTTCTCTTTTTTTGAGACGAAGGTGTAAGGTCATCTCTGTTTCCAGGACATTAACGGTGTAGTGTGACAAACCCTCACCCTGTAAATGGGTCGTAACAGCATCCTGCGGCCTTCACCCTGCGGGCTTTACCCCCTGGGTGACGAAACCATCGCCCCCTCGCTCTCCCTCTGACGACTTCACTCTCCCCGGACAGCGCCGCACTTCAGAAACCTCCCACGTGACCCGCTTTGGGGAACCGGTGTCGCCGTGGCCTGCAGGACTTCCCTGAGCGCCTGACATAGCACATCTGTGGGCGAGCTGGTTTCAGGAGACCGGAGAACGGGAAACATGCACACATAAGCCACGTTCCTGGGCTCTCTTTAAAATGTCACATAAGTACGAGGAGAAAACGCGTTGAAAATCCAAAGGCGAGGACTTAGCTGGCAATGCAAGAATCAGATGCTTTCTGCAAGGCGAGGGCTAGAGTCCACTTCCCGGGACAAATGCTCACAGGTTTTCATAGGTGAACACCATATGAGGCGTGTAGAACTGTGGCTGAACCCTGGCGCGTTTACTGGGGCACCGTGGCTGACTCTGCACCCACTGTGCCAGTCGGCGGAACACAGACAGAGCTGCTCGGAGCGCCAGAAGATGGCGAACTCTTGCCAACAAGCCCACATCTCCCCAGAACCAACCTACACAAACAGAGACGCTTTGCAGTGCTCTCTGGGGCCTTTCGGTGAGAGGCGGAGCTTCCCGTTTATTCCGACCTTGAGGGCCTGCTCACCGTGACGGGAACCAGGCCCGTCCTTCCCCGGGATCGGGTAAACAGGCCCAGCCCTCTCTGCTCAGGGCCCAGGAGTTATAGGGCCGTGCTGGGCTGCTGTCGCCGGTGAACACGTCTACAACCTCATCACGAATTTTCAGATTTTTTCAAAGACTTCAAAGCTTTCCCGCTGCCCATGAATTTGCGATTTATCATGACTAGAACTCGAGGGGGCAGCACTGCACGGAAGCTTCGCGTGGGGCACGTCACGAATGCATCCTGTGTGTCTATAAAATGTCAACGCCGGGAGAAAAATGAAAATGGCACTCAGGCCCCCACCCGTCCAGGGACAAAGCCACACTGAAGAAAATGTGGCTTTGTGTTGGCTTGAAAGTACCACTTAATTTTTCCATGATCAAGATCTTATAGCCTAATTGTTTCCTCTACTAAATGAGTGGTGCTTAATTGCTAAGTAGAAATGAATGCGTTTCCTCTCTGTTCTCATTTTTGAAAGTGACCAGATGTCCCGTTCAGGGGACTGATCCCCTGTGATGTGGTTCTGGGGACACGGGGCGGCCCTTGTGTGTCTGAAAGGACCACACTGCTTGCTGGTGAGACTGGAACTCTGGAGTCAGACTGGCCACCGCGCTGGTCATCACTGGACAAGTCACCCTGTGCGTCCCTGTTACCTCCTCTGGATCGTGGGGGTCATGGCGACAGCACCCACATCTTTCAGCTGTGAGGACACATAAAATCACATGTGCGTGGCTCATGGAAAATGTTTGGTGAATATTATTTTATTATTATAATTGGAACATCGCTTGGGAGACCTAAATCTCTTCCTTTCGGCCGAGGGGTTAATCCCTGGAGCACAGTATGAATTATCCTGTTACAGTTATGAATTCCATGCTTCGATTCGTGCACGTCTACAGTACGTATCAATGTGCATCAGGCTCTGCGCCGGGGCTTCCTGCGCACAGGGCCACGGAGACAGGCGACACCGTAGCGCTGTGTACACCCGCCTCCCCCCGACACTCGCTCCCTTTCCTGTTATGTTCTACGGAAGCTGGAAGAGCCTACTGTACCGGGCCAGGCACCAGGCTGCCCGATACGCCCGGCTCTTAGCGCTGCAGGAGTAAGCTCTGCAGAAGCAGCAGGTGGGAGAGTCTGGGATCCACAAATTCCCTCCAGGGGGCGCCAGGTCGCGCACCCCGGTCTGCACAGCCCCTGCCGAGCGGAGCCGCCCTGTCCTCTGCCGGCACATCCCGGGCCTCAGCGTGACTCAGAAGGGCCCAGCGCTGGGCTGGCCTCTCTTGCGTAGCTACGGGCAGCACCATGCTGCCGCTGTGAGGGGCTCCGGCGCCCTCGGGGTGAGAGCTGAGTCACGTTCAGGGCAGCAGCGACGGTCACCAGGAAACGACCGCAAATCCTTCATAGCCAGCGTGAGCCGTCCGGCACCTCTCGGGACAGCTCTCAGGCGGCTCCCTCCCGAAGCGAGCCTCGCAGGCCTCAGAGACACACCCCGGGCCCAGCTGGGAAGGCGCCACCTCAGGGGCAGGGCGACAGCCCCGGGACACGCACCGAACTGCAAAGCGCAGGCCTCCTGGCGCTGGGGTAACGAGCGTCCCACAGCCACAGCGCCGAGTGACAGGACGGGACACTGCTCCGACACTCTTTCGCCAGAGTCTCCACATGCAGCTTGGCACTTGGCGCTTGGGGAGAGTCTGACAGCGTCGCTCAGTGACTCAACAGTCGTCTCGTCATTTCTGTAGCTGCGAGAGTCGGTCGCTTTCCTTGCTCGGGCCTGTCAGCCTCCGAGACAGCCTCGCTCCACAGCACAGGGAAGGCCGGGGGGCCAGCCTGCCCGGAGGACATCCCGGCGGTCTCCAGACACCTCGAGGTGTGCGTGTCCTGCACAAGGGCTCCCCGTTTCTGGGAATGTACACAAAGAAGTGGCCAGAGATGTAGCAAGCGTGCCTGTCCACGGGAGGAGGCATTGGTGAACCTACCTACCTCTCTCGACAGGCCAGCTGTCCCGCTGGTCAGCCACACCTGGACACCCCCACAGGCACCACTGGCACACCCTGGCATCCACACCACTGGCAGAACTGAAGGAACAGTGCTGAAGATGAGCCGTTACATACACCGCGTGGCCTTGAAGTCAACCAAAGTTCACTGACTGAAAATAGCCCTGATTTCAAATGAGGAACTGGGAAATTTTCAAACACAAGCACTGCTTTCCAGGGTCTATCTTTTGCTTCCTTCATTGCTCTCGGAAACCTATACAACCAACCTTCTCTCTGCCTTCCAAAAAGATTGCCTACATTCCACATCCTTTCTTTATTATTGTTGTTGTTGTTGTTGTTTTAACCAAAGTATACATGCAGACGACTGAACTGCTGCTGTGGGAGAGATTGTGAGTAAATAAAACTGCGTGGATACTGCTCATTTATGAGTCAGTACTACTTGGAGAGACTTTGATGGGTCAGACTAATCGTTCATATGTCAGGTAGTTCTATCAACAACCTTCATACAAACCTTCAAATTCAGAAAGGAAAAAATCCATTGTCCTGGGCCATTAGAGGAAGTAACCTCACTAACCATCACGTTCTAAGGAAAGTATTTTTTACTAAAAATCACATGGTATCTGGAGTCCAACTAGGTAAGCAGAGTAGATATTATCTTGCACAGAAGGTAACCGAGATGATAGGGAGAGATTAAGCTATAGGAGTCCTTCAGAAAGGGGGTCTGGAACATGACATCGGCCTCCCTGGCTCAGGCCTGGCTCAGCCACTGGATCTCCACACTCCAAAGGCCTACAGGGCCCTAGGCCGCAAGCGTCTCTCAGCACCCCCTAATTCTCCGGGATGTTCTCGTGACTCTCTAAATACTTGTAATGTTTTACTAACGTGATCGTCATCCCCGTAAGACTTTGAGCTCCCTGACAATAGAGCTCTGTCTCTCATTCCAGGCTTTGACCCTGCGTCTCCCAAACTGTTAGTTCCCAGTAAATTCTGTGCTCCAGCTCCAGGAGCCAGCTCCCAGTCACCCCACCTGCGGGCTCTTGCTCAAGGCTCTGCCCGGAACACACCTCTGGAGACTGACAGCTGCCTCGCTCTCTGTGCAAACACTGATCTCTCCTAGACAGTTAGTGCAGCCGTCCCCTCAAGACAGAGGCCCACCCGCGCCTTCTTCGCTCCTCCCTACAGGGACGGCGGCCGCACTGTTCACCCCAGAATCTGTGAGGCGGAACTCAGCGTCCTCACCTGATTCTTCTTTTGTCTTTTCTTAAAGCTGCCTCCATCTACCCCCAAACCTTACTGCAAAATCAGTAAGATTACAAATTCATTTCCTCTGTCACACAGGCAGGGAGTCGACAGCCCCCCGTGACTTGTAGCACATCTCCCCGTCAGAGGAGGCTCTTCTGCGGCACCCTCGAGAGGCGGGTAGAACCCGGGAGGACAGGGCCGCTCACTCCGCCGGAGCTCACAGGAGACTCCGTGTTGCTGTTTCAGAGCAGCTCTGGAAAAGAAAATGCGAGTTTTTCCTGCGACATAAGAATTGAGTACGTGGGCCGGAGATTTAGCCCCATGGTTCCAGCACCTGCCTAGCAAGCACAAGGTTGCTGGTTCGATCCCTGGTAACCACAATACCAGGTGTGGTGGCTCACACCTGTCATCCCAGCACTGGGGAGGCAGAGGCAGGAAGATTGCTGAGTTCGAGGCTTGCTGGGCTACATAATGAGCTCTTGGCCAATGTGAACTACAAAGTGAGAGCCTGTCTCAAAACAAACAAACAAAAAAGAATTGAGTAAGTAAGAAAAGTGGAAGCGGCCAGGAAGCTGAAGAGTGTAACTAAGGCCACAAGGTGTGTGCGACGCAGGAGCAGGTGACGGTGCTGGGCAGGTGGGGTGTGGACAGGCGACTTAGGCCAGCCGTGGCGCCGGAGTAGAGAGGCTCCCTCCTCCTCGTGCGCTCAGGGCCCACAGCGGGTCGCCGCGGAGCGCGGCGGGATAGAGGACAGAGATTTGTTTCTTATAATGCTGCAGGCGGGGAATCCGAGACTGATACTCTGACATCTAGTGCGAGCTTTCTTGCCAAGTCGAGGGGGGAGGGAGAGGAGGAAGAAAAAGAGAGGAGGGGGAGGGGGAGGAGGAGACGGGGAGAGAGGAGAAGAGGTCAGGGTGCTGCCTCCCGGACAGGGGGATGGGCCCCGGAGCTCCGGGCAGGTCCGGCAGCCCGGCGCAAGGTGGGTGACGCCAGAGGCCTCTGAACGCCGCCGAAGGGAGCTGATTCCGGGAGAGGCGGGATCGGAGACCGTGACAGTCCCCGCATCAGAGAACTTCGGCCTCGCTTGGAGCGCAGGACCCGCTCGGCCCGCTTGGTGGACCCAGGCGCGCTGGTCAGGAGACGTCAGAGCCGTCCAAGAGCCGGTGCGTCCGGAGGGTCCCACGGAGCTTCTTGGCCCCGGGTCCATTTTGAGGGCTGCGGAGCCGCAGCACAAAGTGCACGTCCTCCCAGGCGCTCAGGGCACTTCTCCCCGCCATGCCCTGCACGCGGTTGGCCCTGTGCCCACGCACGTCGTGGGACTCTGGTGAATAACGTCTTCGGCCTTTATTCTTGCAGCAGTGGGTGTTGAACCTGGGATCTTCCCACCGAGTTGTACCCTCCGTCCTTTTTCATTTATTTGGAGACAGGTTCTCACTAAGTAGCCCAGGTAGGACTACACTTGCTGTCCTCTGCCTCGGCCTCCCAGGTAGCTGGGATTCCGGGTGTGCACCGTCACACCCAGCAGCTTGGCCTCTTAAAGTCACATCTCAGGGCGCTGCCAGTATTTCCCGAAGTTAGGACCTCTAGCGCCCCCTCCCTCCCAGCCCGGAACCCAGACGTGGACCTCAGCAGCAGCCACAGGAGGGTGGCCACAGAAGAGAGCGGGCAGCGGTGGGCCCACGCTGGCACGTGGCTGCCGGTGCCAGGCCGTCTCCAGGCCCTCGGACGGCAGGTGCCCACCAAGAAGGCCTCCGGCCTGCCTCTCCAGCTGCTGAGAAGAGCGACAGGCCCTGCTCTGAGTGAGAATGGATCTCCAGTCGCCGTACTGTCTGGCCTTGCCTGTTTTCCACTCGCTCTTCAGATTAGGAGCCATCAAAATCAAACCAGGTCGGGCCGGAGGGTTAGCTCAGTGGTTCCGGCGCCTGCCTCGCAAGCACAAGGTCCTGAGTTCGATCCCCAGTAACCACATATAATGCTGGGTGTGGAGACTCACGCCCACCAACCATCAACACCGCATACCACAGTGCCGGGCGTGGTGGCTCACGCCTGTCATCCCAGCACTCGGGAGGCAGAGACAGGAGGATTGCTGAGTTCTCGGCGGCTTGCCTGGGCTCCATAGTGAGTTCAGGGCCAGCCAGAACTACAAAGCGAAAAAACAAAAACAAAAAAATCAAACCAGGTGAAAAGAAGGTAGAAATGAAGAACTCTGAGTATAAAACTATTCTACTGAATCTTAAAATTGATTTTTTTTTTAGGATTTGCTGTGTATAGCGTCCTGTTTGATTTGCGAGACTGTAAATGATAAATCCATCGCAAACAGATTCGGGGTCCGAGTCTCTTTTTATACGACTGTGGGATGAACAGCACCTAGAAGTGAGTGGGACGGTTCAAGGGCGCCGAGCCCGTCAAAGAGGCCTCCCTGGGCGGTGCCTGCGCTAAGCCATCTCCTCTTCGGACTCAGAGGCCCACTGTCGTCCAGAGCACTGTGGGATTCATTTCTGGGCTCCTACTGCCACCTAGTGGCAACATCGCTAAGTGCGAGGCCATGTCCTCCGCAAGCCGACTCCGCCTACCCCCCTCGACCACTGTCTCTTTTTTTTTTCATTTTCTTTCCATCATTGGTGCATTCAGGGAAACAAGACGCTGGAAATGTCTGGTCAGCTACTGGAAATGTCTCTGAAACATGGGGCCTGGGCTTAAATGGCAGCAATACTTCTATTCAGCCAAAAAGGAGTGCCAGGCACACTGTAGGAAAAGAATGGAATTAAAGCATTTTTTGTATAAATGGAAAAACAAGATGAAAATAAAATGTATGTGTAGTTTGGTGCTTTTTGTAAGAAAGTGAAAAATAAATGTGATGAGGGGAAAGAATAAATATGATTCAGAAAGAAAATGAAAGAGCATGTATATAAGGGGTGGGGGTTGTGGGTGGATAGGAACGAGCGTAAAAGTGAGAATTAACTTGTGTCGTATACTGGTACAAATTCCCTAATATGTGCGACTGTGAGCTGTATATAAAATGTACCAATAAAGAATTTTTTTAAAGAATTCAATTTTAAAAAATAAAGAAATGTGCTTATGTGTTTATTTTTGTAAAAAAAAAAATAAAAATGCAGGAAGGATAATCCAGAAAGTAGTATGTCCAGGCCTGCTGGACAGATCAGCGGGATTGTGAAGTCAAGGGGCGCGGATTAAGAAGAGAGAAGACAGGACAGAGGGGCTCGGGAGGTCCTCTCAGCCAATACTGAGCAGGCGCCCTGTTTGGTCAGCAGGTTATACTTATGCTGTGCCACAAGGCCAACATGGCCTCAAAAACGGTTACATATTATCCTATAGGGGAGGAGAAACAGGAACAAAGCACCCAGGAAATGTCAACTGTAAACATACTGTCTAGAATCAGTTCTTTAAATGTCAAACCGCAATTTTCTTAAATCTTTTTCCTATCTCTAACTTTCTTACACTATGTTTTACTAATGCGTAATTTTAACAAGAGTAAGTACATCCATCACACACTTAATTAACTCTATTAGAATTCAGTCCTAACCTACCCAGAACAGGAAGGAAACATGCCAGCCCGAGAAGCAGTGGTCGGGGGCCAGGTCAAAGGGTGTTTGCCTTCCCAGTCGGGCCTCCCAGGGCAGCAGCTCCAAAGGCTGAGGTGTCATCTCGGGAGCTGGGCAGCACTCTTTGAATCAGTGCAGATCTCCAGGCCTGACAGGGACGCTTAGACTAGGCCGCTTCCCACGGTAATAGACCCACTTAGCTACAAAAAAAAAAAAAAAAGATGAAAATTGGTCAAAAAGTAAAGAACTACTGTTGTTATCCTTTTATATAATCTTGACTTGTGAGCCATATAAATGTTTATCATTTATTTCTGAAGTCAACAGAGTGAAAGAACTCTAAAAAAAGACAGAAAGCAACCTCCCTAAACACATACCACAACAGTACAACTACTCAGAACGAGAAGTAGAATCAGTTCGTGTCCATGTTGAGTGTGAAGCTCTAAACCTCCACTTTCAGGGAATATCTTACGGATAACAGCTGGGAAACGACTCCGGGAGGGTGTTTGCTGGCGACAGTGTTCTCAGTGCGGTGATGCTGGAAACCATGCTGTGTGTATTCTGAGATGCCGGGATGGAGAAATATGTTCATGTTCCGGGATCCAGTTTTCCCACCAAGGAATAAAGGAAAAAGAATTTCCTGTGGAGTTCAGCCATGGAATTGGAGGCATTACCTCTAATGAATCTGTGGTCACAAAAAGTACATTCTTATGCGTGTCCACAGAAGGAGCCAGGAGACAAGAACCCTCCTGGCCTCTGCTCCAGCATGGCCCGTCTAGCAGCCCGGAGCCAGCCACGTGGCTTGTTTCCAAGTGAAAACACAAGGGGACCAGGGTGCAGCTCAGCGTGGAGGCCCTGGAGCAGGCCCGGCACCACCGCAGGCAGAGGAGAGCCCTTGCTGGTCAGGGCCACGTACTGACGCACTGAGGTATCGGGGAGGAAGATGTGATGTCTACGACTGTTTCTCGAGCGGTTCAGCATCACTGAGTGTGAATCTCTAAAAGATAAGTAATTTTTTAAAAAAGTGCTAACCACATAGGGGCTGGAGGTACAGCTCAGGGACAAAGTGCTGAGCCTCAGGGCCTGGGTGAGTGGGTGGGTAGAAAGAGGGAGGAAGGGAGGGAGGGAGGGAGGGAGGGAGGACGGGAGGAGGGAAGGAAGGAAGGAAAAGGGAAGGAAGAAAGGAAGAATAGGGGAAGGAAGGAAGGAAGGAGGAAGAAAGGAAGGAAAAGGGAAGGAAGGAAGAAAGGAAGGAAGGAAAAGGGAGGGAAGGAAGAAAAAGGAAAGGAAGGAAAGGGAAGGAAGGAAGGAGGAAGAAAGAAGGAAGGAAGAAAAAGGGAAGGAAGGAGGAAGAAAGGAAGGAAAAGGGAAGGAAGGAAGGAAGGAAAAACAGCACGCTGTTTTTAAAGCTTCCCAGTAACCCTAACCCTGACTCCAGAAGTAATCTCAGCGTTAAGTCTGACAGAATTAGCTGATGGTGCCGTATCAGCCCTGACACCGCCCAGGCTCAGCGTGACTCGCTAGGCGGCAGGGGGCTCCTGGACCCCTGGTCCTAGTGGGGCTGGGTCCCGGGCACACGGCAGGGTAGTGATAAGGAAGTGCGCTCCAGGCCAGGAGAGAGAAGAGAGATCTGGGGCCACCGTGGAGTCCATCTGATCTTACCCGGCCGACCTCCTCCCTTGCTCTTGAAGTCAGGCCCAGGCGCACTTGCTCGGCCGCAGAAAAGACAGGCGTGTGTGGCAGGTGCGCTAAGCCTTGAGACAGAGCTCTGATCCTGACAGGGCCACGGAGGCTCAGAAACAGCCGCTGAGTTTCAGCAATAACAACAGTACGTACACGAGCTCCAGGGAGAAGTTACTCTAATGAAAACCTAGTTTATTGGAGTGAAATTCCAACCCAGGTATTAAAGACACAAGAAAGAATCTAACCATGAAATGATGTGAAGACATACGTGTGAAAAGAAACACAGAGCACGTATTTGAAATGAAAGATAGGCAAAGGCAGTTGAAAATTCCTATTATTGGTCCCTTTGAAGAACAGCAGCGGGCCAGGGATTTAGCTCAGTGGCACCATCCATGCCACACAAGCACAAGGTCCTAAGTTTGATCCCTAAGACTGCAAAACAATCAATCAATAAATAAATAAAGGGCTGGGGCTTTAGCTCAGTTGTGCCACTGCCTGCCTTGTAAGCACAAACTTGTGTGTTCAATCCTCAGTACCAGGGAAAAAAGAATATATTTAAAGCAATTCAAGAAAACTTTGTCAAAATAGAAAAAAAAAAACATTGAAACTACAAATTTTAAAAGCCCACTAGATTCCGAGGAACACTAATAATTATCAAGTCTAAAACAAATTCTTGTATAAAAATTAAGTTTTAAAAGAAAATAAAAATATGGGAACAACAAGAAAGTAGTTTGTACTCCTAATACCAAACAAAATGAATAACAAGCAGAATTGGAAACAAGACCACAAAGGGATTTACAATGTTTTTTTAAACTACATTCTACAATGAACATAAGGTAGTTGTGAAGAGGTATAAACAAAATGACACAGTGATGATGGGTGTACAATAAAAGGACCAGTAAGTGGAAGGAAAAACTAAATATCACTGTCAGCACGTGAGAGGCAAAGCAAACAAACCAACGAAGATTCTAAAAATTACAACCAACAAAATGGGTAAAATAGGTCTAAAAGAGAATTTAAAGCCATACTGTTAACACGTAATAATAAAAAATAGGAACAGAAAATGATACCTTAGGGAGAGAAGGTACATTCTCAAGTGCACACAGAATGTCCACAAGTGATCAGACATGGGGATACAAGAAAAACACAGAAAGCTGCTTCCTTTCTAGTGAAACCGAAAACTTTTTAAATGGGTTTTTGGTACTTATTTTCAGTAGAAGCCTGAGTAAAGGCCACCAGCAGTACCTGTGCCACAGCCTGAATACTGAGCTGCCTTGTAATTTCCCCACTAGACTGATTAGTCTCCCACCTTAATTTCAGTCTCCCACAAAGTCTCAGGACATGAGCAACATGAAGACACGTTTCTCAGCCAGATAACAGCCTGTGCCTCATCTTCCAATGGAGTCCCAGATGAAACGTCCTGAGCCTGGTTTTTATTTCTCTAGCCTGCATCTCTAGCCCGTTCCAAACTCCTCCCATGAGGAGTCTTCTAAACCACATGAGCAGGTTATAGTCTTACCCATAGCCCAGTACCAACACAGAAGAGAACTTGGTTAGTAAAAACATCAGCCTTAAAAAGAGACCAAATACTGGGCTGGAGATTTAGCTCAGTGGTTCTGGTGCCTGTCTCGCAAGCGCAAGGTCCTGAGTTTGATCCCTGGTAACCACATACAGTGCTGGGTGTGGTGACTCACGCCCACCAGCCATCAATACCACATACCACAGTGCCGGGCGTGGTGGCTCATGCCTGTCATCCCAGCACTGGGGAGGCAGAGGCAGGAGGATTGCTGAGTTCGAGGCTTGCCTGGGCTACATAGTGAGCTCAGGGCCAGCCTGAACTACAAAGCGAGAACCTGTCTCAAAAAAAAAGGTGAATTATAACTCAATTTAACCAAAGAACAAAAGAGATGGTTTTGATGGAGCTCAGAAAACATAACCCAAAAAATAATTATAGGGCACTACAGTATGCCACCCCCAAATATGCCTTTTTGGCATAAAGATTTTTTAAGCTGATTATTTTAAGAACCTACAGATACCTAAGCTCTGAAATTACCTTTTTGTAAGAGAAATGTTTACTTATAAACAACATTCTCTTATGACTGCGGATAAGAGAATGTTATTTTTCTCCGTTTATTAGGAATAAAAGGATGTCTTAAGGCACTATAGACTTTATCACTGGAGAACACTTAAAACAAAATCTGCATAGTGAGCCTTTCATTCCGTGTTTTTCCTGGTTTTAACCAACCTCCCCCCACACTCTTTGTTTACCATCTCAGCAAATGATGGTATGTGAAGCTGAAGTCTAAGACAATTTTTTGAATCTAGGGATTAATTCATTTTACATGAAGATAAACTTTATTAAACTTTCTCTTGTTTTTCTCCTATTGTTTCTTGGATAAGGAGCCCCAGCTAACAAAGTCATAAAAGGTAGAGAATATTATACTTCTTTCCACATCTCTTTACAAATAAATTTCACTGAGGGTGAAAGGATGGTTTCTTATGCTTGCCAAGTTATAGCCTATCAAAATAAAACCCAGTAGATATAAAAAATCTTAAACAGAGGGCTGCAGATTTAGCTTAGTTCTTCCGACACCTGCCTATTAAGCACAAGGTCCCTGGTTCAATCCCCGATAAGCGCATATAATACTGGACTGGTAACTCACGCCCAGCAGCAATCAGTACCACACACCACAGTGCCGGGCGTGGTGGCTGACACCTGTCATCCCAGCACTCGGGAGGCAGAGGCAGGAGGATTGCTGAGTTCAAGGCTTGCCTGGGCTACATAATGAGCTCAGGGCCAGCCTGAACAACAAAGAGAGACCCTGTTCAAAAAAAAAAAAAAAAAACAGGTAGGTCATTAAATGAGGAATCTATCCTAGCAACTTTTACAGTTAAGAACTGGAAAAGAAAGCCAGGTACTGTGGCACCTGTAATCCTAGCACTCAGGAAGCCTGAGGCAGCAGGACTGTTGAGTTCAAATCCAGCAGCACAGCTACTTAGTGAGACCCTGTCTCAAAATAAAACAAATTTTAAAGGCCATGGATGCAACTCAGTGCAAAAGTTCTTAGTCCAGGGCCGGAGGGTTAGCTCAGTGGTTCCGGTGCCTGCCTCGCAAGCGCAAGGTCCGGAGTTCGATCCCCGGAAACCACATACAATGCTGGGCGTGGAGACTCACGCCCACCAGCAATCAACACCGCATACCACAATGCCGGGCGTGGTGGCTCACGCCTGTCATCCCAGCACTCGGGAGGCGGAGACAGGAGGATTGCTGAGTTCGCGGCGGCTTGCCTGGGCACCATAGTGAGCTCAGGACCAGCCTGAACTACAAAGCGAGACCCTGTCTCAAAAAGCAAAAAGCAAAAAAAAAAAAAAAAAAAAAAAAAGTTCTTAGTCCAAGTACAAAAGGAAAGAAAGAATTAAGAGAGGAAGGGGAAAGGAAAAAAGGAGAGAACAAGATAAAAGAGAAACAGGTCAAGGGAGCAACCAGGTAGAGAGCTGACCCACCCTGCGGACCGTCTCCAACCACCGCTGCAGGCTGAAGGAGGGCGGGGCTTCCGAACTACCAGAAAACGCGGCGGGGAAGCCCCTCTCGTAGCAGGAATCATTTCTCGCCCCAAATCAAGCCTTCTGGCCCCATCTACAGGAGCAGATGCCTTTCCCTCAAATCACGTTTCTTCCCAATTGCATAGTTAACAAGCACAGTCAGGACACCAGTTAAAGGGGCCCTGTCTGCCTCTGCCTAATGTGAAGAACTAGTTGTCCCAAGCCCCTCCTTTCATTCTTTTTACCAAAAGGAGAATCCCTCTCGACACACACACCATTTCCACCAAACTCTTACCATCGTCCTTCCTGAGTATCCACGCACCACGTGTGTCCACACCCAGAGCCACCGTGTAAGACCATCCGCAGAATAACAGACACCCCATTTCGAGGAATGTGATTGATTCTAGACGAACAGAGATGAAGGTTTTACCAGTCACAGGATGAACCACTCACACAAAGTCCTGTTTGTACCGAGTCATGTCAAAAACAAAGGGGGGGCTGAGAATTAAATCGTGGAGGCACCACCTGTGAGAAGGGAGACCCCCGGAGCTGGAGAGACCGCTTCTGTGGTGTGGCAGCTGCCCTGCTCGTGGCCTTCCGTTAGAGAAACACAGATTTAGAGGATCCGCCGGGGGGTAGCGCGAAGGGCAGACCCCAGGTCCAAAGTTAAACAGAGAGTACAGATTTCCGTAGCGTCTGCTAGTTCCTCCCCCCAATTCCCCTGTTCCTTTGTCGCCCTCCCTACTCCCTTAACGCCCCGCAGTGCCCTCCAGAACGGCCCGGGGAGCTGACTGTACCCCCAGCTCAAAGGGGCTCTGGCTGCCGGAAAGTCTTACACCACTCGGCATTCCCTCCCCAGAGGACGCGGGACCCGCCGAGGACGCCGTCTGGGCTCGTGTGACCTGTGGAGGCTCCTCGGGGAAGGGTCCCCGGGACGCCCAGACCCCGCCGGGCCAGGCAGCCATCCTGCGCCTAGGAGGGGGAAGGGAGACGGGCAGGAGGCACGAGGTCCGCCCCGGGGTTTGGGCCTCGCCCGAGGCTCCTATAAAGGGCTCCAATTCCGGCTCAATGTCCTGCTTCTGCTTCCGCCAGTTTAGGGCCTGTTTTCAGTCACTGGCACCCGTGAGGCTGCCAGTGCGCGGGAGGAAAGCGGTCCTCGGCGTAAGAGGACAACGGGCATCTGTGGTGACCTGGCGCCTGGGCAAACGCTGTGTGGCGAGAGAAGCAGCCAGGAGAAGGCTGGTGTCCAGCAGGAGCAGGGAGGGCCAGCTGCGAGCTTCCGCCTGGGAGGAGAGGGCACAGCCGGGGCGTTCCGTCCTGTCCCCCGCTCTGCTAATGCCACCGCCTGCCTCCCAGGACGCCCAAGTCCCCCGAGCCCCCCGGGGATGGCAGCTGTCAGCAAGGAGGAAGATGGGACCGGGAAAGGGCCGCCTGAGCCATCCCGGGACTGAGGGGCGTCAGGAGGTCATGAAAGAGTTTTAATTATGGAAGAAAAGAGAGAGCCCCCGGGCGGAGACCCAGACAACAGGAGGGCACCGGGAGGCAGTGCCCGGGGCACCGCACCAGGACCGTCCCGAGGGAGAGCTGGGTGTTGGGCACCAGGACGAAACGGGCCCAGCCCTAAACTTCCTGCACGACCCACGACCCACGGCCACACCCGTCCCGCTGCCGCACAGAGGACCCCGCCCGAGGACGACGCCAGGCTCCTCAGGGCAAGACCCGCCTCTCCGCACGACACCCTGCTCAAGCCCGAGGCCCTGGCGGTTTCTGGGGAATGAGCATGACGGGTTCTAAGAACAGAAGACAGGGCTGGAGATTTAGCTCAGTGGTTCCGGCGCCTGCCTCGCAAGCACAAGGCCCTGAGTTCGATCCCGGTAACCACATGCAATGCTGGGCATGGAACTCACGCCCACCAGCAATCAATACCACGTACCACAGTGCCGGGCGTGGTGGCTCATGCCTGTCATCCCAGCACTCGGGAGGCTGAGGCAGGAGGACTGTTGAGTTCCAGGCTTACCTGGGCTGCATAGTAAGCTCAGGGCCAGCATGAACTACAAAGCAAGAGCCTGACTCAATAAAAAGAAGACAGATGGACACAGGACAGGGGGATGACGGTGAAACCCCACTTTGCTTAGCTCGTGTCTCTAATAGTGAGTAGCAAGGGCACGATTTGTACAGAATAGCATGGAGAGAAATTCAAAGAAAGCACCACACTACCTCTGAAAGAAATTGCACCTCGCAACTATCGTTGAGTCAGAGCTGAATCAGACACACAAACTTAAGAGCTGTGCGACTTTTCTCGCAGGGGGACCCCAAAGTAAAAATAACTGAAAGAGCTAAAGAAAAGACAGACAATGGGAAACAGAGAGAGAAGATGGAGGAAGAGAGGGAAGGAGCGGAAAGAATGCAGATGCTTTATGGATGGACATGCGCCTGCTCCCCACCGCAACCAACACATACTCACCAAATTCTTTTTAGTAAAACAAACGTTGGGCCTGAGGGTTAGCTCAGTGGTTCCGGCGCCTGCCTCGCAAGCGCAAGGTCCTGAGTGATCCCCGGTAACCACATATAATGCTGGGCGTGGAGACATGCCCACCAACAATCAACACTGCATACTACAATGCCGGATGTGGTGGCTCACGCCTGTCATCCCAGCACTCGGGAGGCAGAGACAGGAGGATTGCTGAGTTCGCGGCGGCTTGCCTGGGCACCATAGTGAGCTCAGGACCAGCCTGAACTACAAAGCGAGACCCTGTCTCAAAAAGCAAAAAAAAAACAAACAAACAAACAAAAAAAACGTGACTTTTAAAGAAGAGGAAAGAAATGGCTTCTAGGAAATGCCAGTAGCATGTGTTTATCCCCGGTGGGCTGTACTTGTCCTCTGACAGGGCTACCAGCCACCAAGTGTCGCCCAGGATGACAGTTCGACCTCCAGGGCGGGGGAGAACAGCACAGCAGGACCCGCTGAGCTGAGGCCAAAGCTCGGCGCACCCGACAGGGCCTGCCCGGGGCCTCCTGACGCTCTTGCAAAGTCAGGCCCCTCGGTGGACAGTCAGGCAGCACCGGGAGCTGGGCGTGGCCTTTCCTTCCCCAGGGCTGTGCTCTGGGGGAAGCTTCGCCCCCCGCAGGAGGCTCAGGCCACACCTCCAGGGGCTCCGCTGTGGAAGCCAGAGAGGTCTGGGGACTGGGGGGAGACGCGGGACTCCTGCGTGGCCGCGCTGCTAATACATGACTTTGGCATTTGTAAGGGACGGGCTGAGAGCAAACGCAAAGATAGACGTTTACTCTTTTAAAGTATCACAGCAAGACAGTTACCATTAGTCCCCACCCCAGCCCCACCCCCGCGCCCACGATATCCCCCTGGCTTTGAGCACACTTAGCCCGCCCACCTGCCTCACAAAGTCTGTTTAACGGGAACTTGCACCAGGTTTTGCGACCCACCCAGCCCCGTTCCCCTGCTAACAGTAAGTCAAGGCCACAACCCCGCTTAGTGACAAGGGTAACAGCAGCTGGGGGAGACTCTCCTTCAAGCTGCCATCTGACAGCCGGGCAGCTCGGATCCGTCCCCTCACAAGGCTCCGGGCTGCGGGGGGCGGGGCGGGGTGAGCGCCCCAAACCCGGGGCCCTGCCTGCCTCAGCCTGCGGAGTCCACGCCGACCCCCCATTGGGGTGGGCGCGGGCTGAGCTCCAGCCGGACCGACGCCCACGGGATCAAGGGCTCCGCGCTGGCCCCGGCTAAGGCTAAGGGCGCCGGAGCGGCCGGGCCTGGGGAGTCTGGTCTGGCCCGGCCCCACGGGGCGGCGCGGGCGGAGCGCCGGCGGCCCATCCGGCCCCGAGGGGCAGAGGAGGCGGGAGCCGCGGGGTGGGCGGGGCGGCCTGCGGGGGCGGGCTCGGGCTTGTCACCTGCGCGCCGCGGCGCTGTCTCGCTCCGCTGCGCTCGGCGCGCCCAGGCCCCGCGATGCTGACCGCCGTGTGCACCGTGCTGGCCGGGCTGCTGCTCGCGCCGCTGCTCGTCACCCTGTGCTGCCCGTACCTGCTCCAGGACGTGCGCTACTTCGCGCGCCTGGCCGGGCTGGCGCGGCGGGTGCGCAGCTACGGGCGGAGGCGCCCGGTGCCCACCGTGCTGCGCGCCTTCCTGGAGCAGGTGCGCCGCGCCCCGCACAAGGTCTTCGTGCGCTGCGGGGACGAGGCGCTCACCTACGCGCAGGCGGACCGGCGCAGCAGCCAGGTGGCGCGGGCGCTGCACGGCCTCGGCCTGCGCCAGGGCGACTGCGTGGCCGTCTTCATGGGCAACGAGCCGGCCTACGTGTGGCTGTGGCTGGGGCTGGCCAAGCTGGGCTGCCCGATGGCCTGCCTCAACTGCAACATCCGCGCCAAGTCCCTGCTGCACTGCTTCCAGTGCTGCGGCGCCAAGGTGCTGCTGGCCTCCCCAGGTGAGCGGGGCGCCGGGTCTGGGCCCCGCAGGGAGCGGGGAGGGCACGGGGCCCAGAGCGGCCGGCCGTGGACGGGACAGGCGACGGCCGCAGAGCCGCGCGGGCCACACCCAGGCCCCGCGGTGGAGCCGGCGTTCAGGTCCTGCGCGGGCCTCCTGCTCGCTCGGTCCATCGCCCCGTGGTGGGGACTTGCAATAGTCCATGCAATGTAAAGCCTACCCAATGATTGCGACGCTGTATTGTACAAGGAATACGACGAGAAAAATAGTCCGGATGCGCAGGGCACAGCGGCCATTTCTTTCTCCTAATATTTTCCTCCCAGGCTTGGTTGCGACCGCAGAGGCCGAAACCGAGGACGTAGCTTTTAATCCGAGCAGGGGGGCTCCGTGGGTCGGGGTAGACGAGGTCGCTGAGGCCCGCGGAGCTGAAGCCTCAGGGCCTGGGCAGCAGAGCTGGCCTCCAGGGTCCTCGCAGCCGCGCCCTCGTGCAGACTCGAGTGGGCCCGCCCTTGGCTCCAAAGACACAGTCCTCACCTGCGGCCTCTAGGGAGTCGTGTCCCTCCTAAGGGAGGGTCTCTTCGAGAGCGGGTCCCCCACGCCCTCACCCAAGAAGAAGACCTCGGGCATCTGTACGGTGCCCTTGTGAGCCCCCTTGAGCCCTGTAGAAACAGAGACCCATTCGTGGTCTGGTTACCCTCTGCCGCATTTCACCCAGACTCGAAATAATACGTTCGAGGGGTTCTGGGCCAAGAAGAAACAAAGTTACCCCCAGGCTGACGGTGTCCCCAAAACAGCTTGTGTCTGAACCAGACACCTTTCCTGCCCTCAGAGCCTGTCTCTGGATCAAGGGCTGCTTCTCTCGGCCACTAAAAGTGGACCAAGAGACAAAAGGGACAGGCGGGCAGCGGGAGCCAGCAGCCCCACTGCTCAGAATCCGATTCTCTGACAAGCCCTGTACTGATGCTTGTATTGCCCTGAGAGGTGCGAATCGGTACCTACCCCAACTCTTTCATGCCGCTAAGGACCTCCGGGCTTAAAATTCCACACTAGGTCTGTCCCGCTCAAAGCCTGCCCTCTCCCAGCCATGCTGTCTTCTCCACCAGAGCTAAGGCTTAGAGCTGGAGCGGATGGACAGCACTCGGGTCTACGCTTCACTTCGTAGCTGGGGAAATGGAGGCAGAGCAAGCTATTGGCCTAGTGCTGCAGGAAGAGGAGACAGGATGCACGTGTGAGGATCCAGACAGCCTGCACCTCTGTTTCATGTGGCATGAGTTAAATGACCCGACACTCCTTTTGGGAATACTCCCAACGATTGCTTGGGAAAAAGAAAACTACCCTACTCAGTAACTGGAAGACTTCCTGAAGCCTATTGTTCTCCTGGCTTCCTGGGGGAGTGTTATTGTGGTGATCTTTGTACCACTCTGGGAGGCACTGAAACATTAACACCCAAGTCATCACAGAAATAACCCTTGCCCAAGGGGGCTTCCGGGGGCCCAAAAATGAAAGCTCAAAATTAAAAGACCATAGTAAAGTTTGGTTCTGTAACAAAGGACAACTAGAGATAGGTTGAGTCTCCCCTATCTAGAAGCTGACGGTCAGAAGTGTTTCGGTTAGATTTCAAATTTTTTTAGATTTGGGAGTATTTGGATGTAAATTATGGGGTTCTGCAAATTGGAACCCAAGTCTAACCACAGATTTTATTTTTGTATGTATCACATACACAGGCTCAAGTTCATTTTACACAACACAGTTAATAGATTTGTGCGTGAAACAAGGTTTTATGGTGTGAATTTCTCCCTTGGTACCGTCGTGTTGATGCTTGTGGTCCTTCTGCTAGTTGGATTAGAAATCCCCAGACTATCCTTCCTTCCCCATCCAGCGATGAGGGTCCTGTCCCCTCAAGGCTTGTTTATGAACCATTTTCCAGTGGACCTCAAGCATTCTCTAGCACTTAACTATCCTTTGACAAAGGCCACGCATTTTTTAAACTCATTTGTTAGTGCCCTGAGACACACACTCACACTTGATGCACAGTTATACTTGAACCTAAAACAGTCCACTTCGAAGAAAGCAACACAGTGCAAAGCCCACCATGTGCAGAAGATGAACCCATGAGGAAAAATGCAAACTGACCCTTGAGAGAAACTGACACTTGAAAAACATTCACTTTTTCCACATCCCTGAGATACCTTTGTACAGGGAACACTCTGACCTGAAATAGTTATTATCAATCAGGAGAGGACAGAGTCCGAAGTCCTGTACCTAGTAGATCCGCCTCTGTGAAAATGTGTTGAGTGGGAGGATTGTTAGAATTCTTTGGAGTTAAAAGAGATCTTAGGGATATTGTTATCCTATAACTTTATAACTTTAAACAAATGTTTTTTGCTTCAAAAATAAACCTTAGAGGGGCCAGGGAGGTAGCTCAGCAGCATAGCACCCACCGGGCAAGCACAAGGTCCTGAATTCAATCCCTGGTACCAAAAAGAACTTTAGAAAGGATTCTTCAATGAGCAGAAAAGTCACCATTATACAAAATAGGTGTCTCCAAACACTGCTTTCATAGGTCTAGTGTGGGACCGCAAGAAGCATCACCTCAGCCCCAGATGAGTTTGAAGCCAGTGGTCTGAGGGGGGCAGGCTCTGATACGCCATCCCGCTTCCACTTTTTATTCTGTCAACCATCAGCTGTTGGTTCATCAAGATGAATTTGAATTAAAATTACACGTGTCACATGTTTTGAATCGCAGCCGTGGGACTTAGGAGCTAGTATGCGTGTCAAACTCTGTGCAGAAGACCAACACAATAAGACTTATCATGAGGACTGATACAGTGGTCGTGACTTTCGGGAACTATTTTTGAGGCTTAAAGGCCTCAGTCCTGTCAGAAATTTCAGCACCCGCGTGTCCCTTCCAAACCGATGGTGCAGATAGAAAGTCAAGGCTCAGAAATATCTCCAGAAATCAAACAGAGGCCCTCATCTCCCCTGTGTGCTTCAGGAGCCTCCCCACGGTGGCGAATAATCTAGTGATCACAGGGACAGTTCCCTGCGGCGTGAGGGTCTGGATTGCTGCTGCAGTGGGTAGAGCTTGCTGGGCCAGCTGCTTTTCACACCATGTCTCAAGTGTAGAATATTCGTAAAACAGGGAAGCATATTTAATTTCACACATCAGATTTTATTAAAAACATGCACACGAGGCTTGAAATAAAGCTTTTATCTATTTCCCTCTGCTTTCATTAGCCCGTTGCTAAGCTAATTCTACTACTAGGAGGGTGACCCAGGTATCCTGAGCGCTCCTCATCAGCTCCCTGGTCTGGCTCAGCACAACCCTGCCCGGGCCCAGTGTGAGCACAAAACTTTCGTGAGGTTTATAACTATACTACTGAGAAAACAGCACCCGGAGAGATTGCAAAATGGTCCCCATTAGCTTTGACCTGGTTTTGCAAGGTTGCAAAAAAAAAAAACTGGACCTTCTTTGATGTTATGAAGGAAAATGCTTTCAATCACTTTCCAAAACGTTTCATCATTAAAAGTCCCCCAATAAGAGAACATCATTACGAAAGTAGTATTGGGGTCAAGGAGAATTGTCCTGCCAGGCATGGCGGCTGCTGTACAACTTTTGTGGCTCCGAGAAATTTCAGCACCCACAATCCATTCATTTCCAGGGGAGAGGCGGAGATGAACGGATTCAAGATCTCAGGGCCGGATAAAGACCTCAGCCAGTGTGCAGTAGAGTGATGCCCAGGAGAGTAGGGAAGGGGGGGGCTTCGAGGCTACACGGAGCACACACACATGCAGGAGGGAAGGTATTCCAGACAGACAGACAGACACCCACGGGCCCGTGACACCCCGAGATACTCCCCCAAGTAGTTCTGCTGTGTAAGAACAACAGGAGGGTGCTCTTTCATAATGATCGTTCTTCGAAGGTGAATCTGAAAGGTACAGAGAGAAACGAGGGGCCCGGAGAACACAAGGAACGGCCAAGAGCAGCGGAGCAGAGAGAAGCAAGGCGCAGGGGGGTCTCACCTCTGCCCTTTGCTCCTCGCCAGGCTGCCCGATACGTAGCTCAGGAGAACAGAGTCCGTGACCTTGCTTCAAAGGGACAGCGCCCTCTTGCTTATCTTTGAGGTTCTAGTAACACCGCAAGAAGGACTCTGCGGCTACCCAGGCTGGCCACCTTAATCCTCGTCCGTCCCGCTGAGCTTTCCACCTGTAAAGACGTAGAATCGCGTGTTGATAAGGCCCAGTCGGCACAGCCACAGCCCATAACTCCCATCATGCCTCAGCCCTGCTCTTGACAGGCAGCCCCCACTGCCTGTGCGTTCTCCAGCCTCGACCCTAGCAAGGCTCCTTTCGCTGAACTCTCTCCCTCGAAAGCCCCATTTTGACCATTTCACGTCACAGCCCCCCTTCCTACTCAGCACCCTCTGAAGACCCCGTGGCCTGCGTAAGAGTTACTGGTTCGCCCCAAGGAGGCTCCTCTCGGGTTTGCTCTGAAGTGAGTGCATCCTGTTGGGCTCATTACTTTGTGTTTCCTCCTTGTTTCCTAACACCAAGCACATAGTAGGCACACAGCAACTGTTTGTTGAGTCAGTTGGTTCTGCCATTTTGGTTAGTTTTCTTCTGACACTTAAGAATTGCTGACTTGGGGGCCGGCGATTTAGCTCAGTGGTTCTGGCACCTGCCTAGCAAGCTCAAGGTCCCTGGTTCGATCCCCAGTAACCATATACAACAGTACCTGGCATGGTGACTCATACCCAACCAGCAATCAGTACCACATACCACGGTACTGGGAATGGTGGCTCATGCCTGTCATCCTAGCACTCAGGAGGTAGAAGCAGGAGGATTGAGACTTGCCTGAGCTCCATGGTGAGCTCAGGGCCAGCCTGAACTACAAGGCGAGACCCTGTCTCAAAAAAAAAAAAAAAGAATTACTTGGGGGGCACGTCAGAAATGACAGAACACAGTCAAATATATCTTGATGTAAGAAAATCCAAGCCAAGCCCATCTCCCAGGTCAAGCCTCACCTTAGCACAGACCGCTGACTTCCCACTGTCCTGCCTTCCGGCCCCTCCAGCAGCGCACTGACTGCAGAAAAGCGATGGTCTCTACGGTCTTAGTGAAAGGGGGCAGCGGGTGGTGAGCACAGAGTGGGCCAGACCACAGAGGGGTCTTCGACGGGGCGGCGGTGGACTGTGTAGACGGTGGGGACAGAAACTCAGACACGAAGCCAACAGTATGTCCCAGGTCTTAGATTCCCAACCCGGGACCCCAGGGTCCAGATGGGGAGCCAGCTTCGAGACGTTCTCAAGCCTTTTTCTCCTCTCCTTGCTCCTAAGCCCAGTTGCAAGGGGGTGGTTGTCCATCTCCAAGAGTCAGCTGGCAGGTTGTAGTGTGTGTGGGCACAAGTTCATTCCCTGGAATGCCAAGAAGGCAGTGAAGAGGTGAGAACAAAACACTCTGAATCAGCCGTCAGTGTGATTAAATCCGAAGAAAGTTATGTTTGTTGGACTGAGGGCCATGGTTGCTCACGGGTATTAAATGATAACAGTTCTGTAAGGTCACACCAGTGTGACCCACCGTGACATGGCAACCCTTCATTCCAGGGTTGTTTAGAAAACAAGAGCTCACATGAACAACAACCTTCACTGAGGATAATGAAAAATAAAATAGAGTAAATGATCTGGTTATACACATGTCAGCTGATTATGTGCTTCACTGTTAAACTTTTACTCTCTCTGGCTGGAATTTAACCTTCAACACATTTTCTGACCTGAGTCGATGTGTTCTGTGCGGGAGGAGACCGTGCGTGCGCTCTGTTTGAAGGGGTCCG
>PVIC010017475.1:0-32703 GCA_004025085.1 Thryonomys swinderianus
AAAAAAAAAAAAAGAAAACAGAGACACAAATATCACTGTTCTCTTATAAATGCAAATCGTGCTAAGAGCAAAGGTTGGATGCAGTTATTACAGGCTGCAGGTGTCGTAAAGACTTCATAGATGACTGACATTTCATGTGGGCTGGAGACGGACACATGAAAACAGGTAGGAGGGAGAAGTACTTATGCAAAGGTACAAAACTACAGGCATTAGAGCCCTCTACCTGCCATGAGCACGGGTCAGGAAGGTCAAGAACAGTGTGGAAAGACAGCTGGAACCAGATGTCTCACAAAACAAAGAAGTCATCATGACAATATGCATTAATTGCTGACCCCTCTCCTATTAAAAACAGTCTCTTAATTGTTTTTCATTCTGCGTTTTTCTCATGAAAACCTAGGAGTTTCACAACCCTCTTGCTGAACTAAAGAATTTACAGAGCTAGAAAGTATAAATCATATTCCATGAACACAAGTATGGCCTCTTTTCACGGGACAAGAATATCCTTCCATCCTATTCTTCTTCCACCCTTCCTTCAGTGGATGAATTTAAATTCCACAAACACATCCTTGCAAGAGAAGGTAAAAATGGGGTCTCTCATTTTTTTTATTTTTTCCCCTCAATTTGCTAGTGATGAGATTGGAAGAAACTGCTTCTGCGATAGGTATTGATGCCTCTTCTTTTATATTCAGTTTCTAACAATTGCAGCCAAAAACCAATAGCAGGAGAATGAGGACAGGAATAGACAAGTATCCAGTTACATGAATGTTTACACCAGTTCAATAGCTGATATTCTTCCTTTTCTTTCTGAAATAATGGCATTTTTGCCAAAATCAATAAGCTTTGGTGAAAGGCAAAGGCTACACACACTGCAGAGTTGGAGAGTAATTGGCAGGGGCAAACCGAGGCTGATTGCGAGATTCTGTCAATAAAACAGAGTGTTGCTCTTATAAGATCTAATTACTGATGGTTTCTTGCACGCGAATTTTTAATTTGGGATTAAAGAAATACAGGGGGTTTTTTCATTATTTTGGGTGTCTCCTTCTTTGCGTATTCAAACCTTTTTTACTGTTCTAATCTTGGTTTAGACTTCTTTTGAAGGAGAGAGAATAAACCCCAGGAGAATATGGTGAAAGCCTACGACTTCCACAATGGATTGAACCCTGGCCCAGCAGCATGTCAACCGCCTCCTGTTTCAAACGGAATCCACTTAAGCAGCGTAGGGAGCTCTCCTGTTTTGTTTGCAGAGGAACCTATGGACACACTAAGTGAAGTCATTTTCATCAGGAAAGTAAGCAGTTTTGAGAAAAATTAAAAAGAATGTAGCATTAAAATCTAAGATCTTAGAGGCTGTTGACCTAAGATTAGCAAATAGCTGCTAAACATCTTACAATAATGAGTTGGGGGGAAACTGGAAATGGCCCCCAAAAGCTTAAAACTCAGGAAGTCTTTACCCACTAGGAGGACTGTGGTACACAGAAGTTGCTTCCCCAGCCGGCTCAGCTCAACACATTTCCACTTTACCTACGAATGTTTCCCAGATGGGTAAACTGAATCCTGAACGTAAAGGGTTTCAGGAGTCCTCTTCTTTCTTGGTGGTTTGTTTTTGTATGAAATATCTCTTTGCCTATCAAATACAGAGTAACAATGGAAGACGCGTGTCCTCTCTACCTGCTGGCTTTCTGGTAGAGCATGGACCTAGCAGACCATCCGGCCGGCTCTCTGCAGACACTAACAAGTGCTACCAACCCGAAAACGGGCCGGAAAGTGCTACCCTTACGGAACAAGGCAATAACTCAGAAGGCACTGGCATGTTGTAAAATCAAATCTGTGAAATGCAGAAAGCAGTAGATTTAATCACGACTGATCCCTGTAAAACTGGGCAATTCTGAAGTCTCAAAGTAGTCCGTCATAAAAGGCTCACTTGATCTTAAAGCAGGAACATCTTGAGCTAGGAAGCAGACAGGAATTACAAGATCAGCGGTGCTTCCTCGACCCGCACTACCTGGCAGCCTGAGCCTCACTTGTGTAGTGAAATAATCCCAAAAATAGCGCAGTCCTTAGAAACCACCAGGGAGATGATAATCCAAGCACTCAGTTTACAGGTGAGAAAACTGAGTTCCAGGGAGACTAGAAGGCTTATCCCAACCCACCAAGAGCTAAATCCACATTTATTCAGCTCTCTTTAATTAGTCTCAGAGAATAAAGCCAGAAACAGTTCTGACGTATTCCTGTCCCCATGTATTCCATCAAGAAGTACTGACGGCTGGAGTGCAGGCAGGAAGACCTGGCCTGATCATAGTCCCAATTATGCAATTATTTCCCCAAATAGGATTGCTCCCCACAAACCCCAGGATGTGGCCCCACTTCCTTGGCACTATCTCCAAACAGAACTCGGAACCCTGGTCACCGGGCATCACAATCCAGTACCAGCGTCTCCCAAGCTCACGTGGCTGGAGCCGGTCAGCAGCCAGCATGCTGAGCTGCTTCCCCACTGTGCGAGGCCCCAGGCTCAGGACCCCAGGCAGACAACGTATCTGTGACATACTTTCTGAACGGTGGTGCATCCAAACAATGGATATTATTCAGTGCTTTAAAAAAAAATGAGCCACTGAGCCATGAAAAGCTGGGAAGGAACCTTACTTAAATGCATACTGCTAAGTGAAAGAAGTCAAACCTGGCTATATATTTCAGCTGGATGATTTCAGTTGGTAGCATTCTGGAAAAGGTAAAACTGGGGGGGGGGGTAAAAAAATCATTGGATTTAGGGTGATAATGATGTGTGATGTTTTTTATAGACTGCAACTGATATACCACTCTGATGAGGGTCCTGCGTGATAGTTAGGTTATGTCAGTGTGTGTCAGGGGCCATATGGGAAATCTTTGTTCCCTCTGTTCAACTTTTCTGTGAACATGACACTGGCCTAAAAATGATCTGTGAATTAAACAAAAATGCCAGTAGTAGAACTTGCTTGAAGAAAAGTTGGCTGCAGATAAAAACAACACCGTGATCCCATCTCACTCCACAAAGAATGGCTGCTGTCTCAAAATTAACCAGCAACAAATGCCAGTGAGGCTACGGGGAGAAGGGAACCCTTCTCCACTGTTGGTGGGATTGTAGACTGGTGCAGCCACTGTGGAGATCAGTGTGGAGATTCCTCAAAAATCTTGGACTAGAGGTTCCATTTGACCCTGCTATTCCCCTGCTACATATGTACATGAAAGTAATAAAAGATTCATATCACAGTGACATAGGTGCACCCATGTTCATAGCAGCTCAGTTTGTGATAGCTCAATCTTGGCAACAACCCAAATGCCCATCAACTGGAGACTGGATAAAGAAGATGTGGGTTTTCTATAAAATGGAGTATTACTCTGCCATAAAGGATGCTAAATTTGAGTCATTTATATTCAAATGGATGTACCTTCAGGTCATACTCATAAATGAAATAAATAGGTCACAGATCTGTAAATATCGTATCTTTTCTCTGGAATGAGAAACTGAAGATGTAAATGAGCTCTAGAATATATGGTAGATATTGTAAAATAGAAAATATTCAAAGGGAAATGGGGTGTAGGGGTAAGTAACCAGCAGAAGAAAAAAATATGATGGTAATTTTAAAAAAGGGAAATAAAGCTTATGTAGGGGCAGGGGGCTGTAGGGTGGGTGGGGGAATGGGAAAAAATGAGAATTAAATTGTATCATATGCTGGTACAAATTCTCAATATTGTGTGTGATCATGATGTGTATATATAATGTGCCAATAAAGATTCAAATTTTAAAAAAAGAAAAGCTGGATACAAGGGTTCAGCTGACAACATAAGGGCCACATTTCTCTCGCTCTGCGCCTCCTCATTCCGTTGCCTCTCCATCCTCAGACTGTGCATGTTAGCACGATGCCTGCGGCACCCACCTCTGCATCCCCACATCTGTAAGACGAGTGGAAGGGAAGGTCTATCTTGAGGCCAGCGCCCCAGGAAATAATTCCGGGTTCCTTATGGAAATACTGGGATCACATGAGCCAGAATAAACAGGGGAAGGTCTGGAATACAGGTCCAGGGTCAAGTCTGCTCTTCTAAAGAGAAATGCTCCCCCCAACAAAATCTGCAGAAGACTGCAAGAACAACAGCCAATGGACAGCCATAGTAGTTACAGTCTGCTACACCTTGTTCATCTGCTAATTTGGAAACCCAAAGTAGAGCTGAAAAGACAGTTTCAGTAAGAACACTTGGACAGAAGAGAATGCCAATGTGCCGTCAGCCCATATCACAAATGGCAAGGGAAGGGTGATAGCCAAATCTTTCACAACTGCTATGTACAGGGACTGACAGCCCCGAATGGCTGTCAGCTGTTATGACTGTCAGTGGAAACCAATACATATCAGCCCTGCCAACGGAGAATGCGCGATTTGTCAGGCTAGGTGAATAAATTTGATACTTAGGAATTTCCAAACCAAACAAAATGAAAAACTTTTGAGAAAAGGCTCAAAGCAGGAGAAAGGAAAACAAAGGAACAGAAATCATCTTGAATAACTAATACTTTTAAGTGACTTTAAAATAATTCAAATTGGAGATGAATATATTCACAATAACTTATTCCTACCATCCATTGGTAAATTCCCCTTCTTTTTTCTACTCTTTTCATGTTCCTTACCAATCTGGAAATCGTACGGGCCAGACACAATTAATTCAGTAAGACATAGGATAAGAACTGACAAAGGGTGAGGTCACCCTACACAATCCTAGTTTCCTGAACACATATCCACAGGGAACACAGAGCATAAAACAGTGAAATGATCCCTTAAAATGCATATTCCATGTACCACCCAAATGTTTCACATGAAATAATGTCGAATTCTAATTTTGTTAAATCAAGGCACATTTCAAAGGCAGTCCAAACACAGGTCTCTCTTGATAAAGGCAAAATTTCACTTTGTAAAACAAATTGAGACGCACGGTGCTTTGACCCCCTAACTCACAGAGGGTCAGTGCAGGGGAAGAGGACACCACAACTTCTAGAGAGCTAAACTGCTGGCTCCCACTGTGCTCTTAAAGAGAAAGGACACAAAAGAAGAGGAAAGCCTGTTTCCTGCCACCAGGAGCTCACAACTCTATCAGGGACTCAAGTCTTTTATAAAGATGGAGGAGTTAACACAAGAACAAGGCAGGTGCTAAGTGCTGTGAGAGAGACCAGGAGGAAAGGCTATCCGTCCATGCACTACTTCGGCAGCCTCCGATGAAAGCAAGAGATGAAGACACAGCCACATCCACTCAGAGGCCTGGACTCTAAATTATGAGCCGGCACTGTGGCTTTAATTTCAGGCCTGCACTGTCCCATTCATCCACCTCTGGCAAATCACCTCACCTCTCACTGCCTGCCCTGCAGAATGGAAGTAGCAATCAGGCCCTGTTCTTCAGAGCTGGTAAGGAATAAATAATAAAGAAATAGAAGACTCAGGAAAGGATGAGGACCTAATAAATCCTGACTGGTTAGTAGCCAGCCCTGAAAGGAATGCTATGGGGAGCATATGGCGTATGGGTTTGGAGACGGTTATGTATCACCGATTTGGTTAAATTTGTCAGGGAGGTGAAAGGCTCCACTTACACAGACTGTTATTAATTACTGTGAAGGATAATTGTGACACTGAAATGCAGGTAATTTCTTGGATTAAGAGCAGACATCTGCCCCCATTGTAAGATGAGAGCATAATTGTCATCAGCAAAACCATGTTTTTCTTACATTGGAATGGAATAATAAAGTGCTGCAATTAAATATTTTGACCAACACAGTGATTAAAAGGATATTTAGGCCACAGGGGTGATTACCAAACCAACTTCAGGGCTTTCATCATATCGTGCAAGCCATATGGAGGAGAGGGAAGTGTCTTTTTTAGACCAATCCACTTTTGTTTTTTAAAAGGAACTTATTTTTAAAGTTATGTTTTCTGGAAGCTATGGTCACATTGCTTGGATGGTCAGCCTTTGCTTTATCTGTATTGTTGCTGGTGATGATATGAAATATATATAACAATGTTTTCCACGTGACGGGGGTGAAGAATGACAGCGAAACACTAGCCATGGAGCCGTCATCGCTGACTGCCCCTGAACATCACCTCATGTCTCCTGTGGGCTCCTTCTCCATCCCAGCCCCTCGGCCACTCAGCATAACACAGCAGTCCATTTCTTGCTTGTCTTTATAGATTCACATAGGTATTTCTAAGAAATACTGTATGGTTTTCCATGTTTGGGGGCTTGGCACAAAGACTACATGCACTCTTCCTTGACTTGGGTTGGTTTGGGGTGGAGGGGGATCATTTTGACGTGTGTGTGTGTGTGTTTCTCTCAACCTCTCCTCTTTTGAGCTGCTCCTTGTCCATACAAAGAGCAGTGGTTTGTTCATCATCATTGCCACGTAGAATCCAGGCTGAGTGTTCAATAGGCACATAGCTGCCCACAGTACCTTTTCCTGTCTCCCACAGAACATGTGTTAGTTTCTTTACACACAGCTTTTTAGACAAGACCCAACTGGCACCAGGACCAGTTTAATGAGTCTCAACCAACAATTTAAAGTAGAGCACAAAAGATCAGAATGGAACACCACTCACTTGGTAGCTACTCTTTTATGAAAATTTTGTTTCACCCTGCTGCTATGTTATACTATAAAATACATCTCTCATGCTCCAGCTTTCCAGACAAACCTGCCAAGAACAGCTGACAAACAAGGCCCAAGGGCAGAGCTCCCCAGCCTGAGCAGTACACAGGACCTGCAGACCCCAGCTCAGGCCTCACTGCATCTCTCACAATGCCTAGGCAACCCTCCATATGCTACTGGCTGTCCCCTTGGGAGAACAAGTCTAGGGTAAGGGACGTACAATGGCTTTATAGGCCAGTCACTGTGGTACAGGTGTCCCCCTTATCTATATGGGATACATTCTAAGACCCCCTCAACATACACATGAAAACTGAGCCCAGTAAAACTTGCATATACTGTGCATTTCTCCTGTACACAAATACATTAACTTAATTCCTTTTTATCTTAATTAAGTACTTCTCATGCACTGTGACTGCAACTTTTGCCACTTGAGATGCTACAGCAAGACTGTTTATTCTTTCCCTCCTTCTTCAGTTTCATGAAGAGAAGAAACACTCTTATCACAAAGTATAGCAACCTCAGCATCCAGCTGTTTTTCTTTCCTTCTTAAGCAAAAACTTTTCACCTTTTCACTAAAAGGGAACGCTCTACAACTTCTGTTTGGCATATCCAAATTGCCTACATGGCTGGTTTTGTCCTTTAGAGTCATTGTTAAGTGCCCTAGGGGTTACCTGAGGGTAAGCACCGTGCTATTGCAGCAGTGAGTCTGACGGCCCACGGAGGTGCTTACTAAGTGACTAACCACCCCCGCCCTAGAAGGTAGCATCCACAGTGTGGATACGCTGCAAAGAATCATGATTTGCATTCAAGTGAGATGGGGCTGACTTTACCGTAATAATCAAAGTACTGTGTGATTTAAATCTCCTGAACTATTGATTTCTGTCATTTTTACGTAATAGTTTCAAACAATGGTTGACCACTGGTAACAGTAAAGCCACAGGTGGGGAAGACTACGCTTGACAAACCTCAACTTGCTGGCCTGATACATACAACAGCCACCCCGTTGTATTCTATACCTTTCCATAACCACTCATGGGGCAGAGCATATTTTTGTAAGGTTACTGGATATTAGATTTTTCTTGAACAAAATGCTTAACTAAGTCTTTTGCCCATTTTTCTATTTCAGTCCTTTTCATATTGATTTATAGGGGTTTTATATCTTCTGGACACATTCTGTGGCAGTTGTGTGTGTTGAAAATATAGTTTTATTTCATTCTTCTGTCATTTTCTTAAAACAAAAAGAGCTGTGATCCTTCCCATCTGACAGTAGCTTTAACCTGAGCACCCAGCGGCCACAGGCAGAGACAGGACCTGACCGAGGCAGGCAGCCTGCAGGCCCGTTTCCTTCAATGTCCCGGATGATGCGGGAAACCGAGAAAGTCTTCAAAACGAGGAGCCCAGTGAGTTGACGAAGCATGTTGGACACACACGAGTGACAACAAAGCGGCATCGGCAGAACCACATGCTCCAGACAAGGCCTTGGAAAAACCACAGAGCTAAGCGCTGGGCCCTCTCCGCGGTGTGAGACCCAGGCGGTCACACGGGCCCCGCACGCTGAAGACCCCTCCCAAGGGTGGTTTCATGCTGCTTTGTTGCTCTCTGCCCTAGTACTGCACATGCAAGGACCCAAGTTCAGTTCCCAGCACCATTTAAAAAAAAAAAAAAGACAAAAGATATCAAAAATATATACTAAACAACCTCTCACTAATTTTTTTAAAGTAGTACCAAAAGTCATTTTGCCTTTTGGCATTTTTCAGAGTGCCAAAAGCCATATAAGTTATGGTGGTTACGAGGGGGTGGAGCTGCATACCCCAGATTACAAGAAATGAAAACATGGAGGCCCGAAGAGAGATTTCAGAGAACAGAGACACTCCCAAACACCACTAGATTTGACATATATATATTTAAAAGACATGACATCGATGAGAAATTACTCATTAGCCAGCCATTCTTAACAAGAGTATGTGTATTCTCCAGCTAGCTGTGTTTTATTGATATAAAGTATTTGTTGATAAACACTATACAAGTAAGGCTTGAGAGGTGCTCAGTTTTGTATTGATCCATGTCTTCTTCAGATTCCAGGAAAATGCTTTTCTCTCTCCATAATTTATTAGCTGTGGATCAAATAGCAACAATGTAATGATGGAGAGGAGGGACTTTAGCAGTAACTGCCTAGGTTCACACCCTCTGTTTAGAACTGACTAGTTTTAAAACATGGGCTGGGCCCCCATTTTTCTGTTCTTCAGTTTTTTTCACCAGTAAAGTGAGGCACAGCTGACGCCTTGACCTTGCTTCTAAGAACCCCGCCCTGGCTCCTTGGAAAGTCTCTGCCCCCAACAAGGGGCTCCCTCCTCCCTGATCTGGCCTCCCCCTCCCTCCCCCACTTCCCTCCCCTTCCTCCTTCTCTTCCTTCTCCTCATCCCTCCTCCCTCCTCATCTGGGTGGACCCGCCCAGATGTGTGCTTCTAATAAAATGTAAAAGCACTTCACGCAGGGGACAGTCTACCCTGGTGCTTAATTGTAAAGGCTCTGGAGCTCATGCAGAGTTGAGTCCCCTCTTCTGTGTGACAGGGATACTCTTTCCCATGGTTGGTGTGGAGATAAAGAGTGTTGTGTTTGGCACATACAAAATTATATTCCAATATTTGCTATTATTTTATGGTCCCAAGTAATCAGAATGAAAACAAATTTTTTGTTGTTTTTTTGTTGTTGTTTTTTTTTAGTTAGACCTTCGTGGACTAGAAAAAGCTTCTCAACTCATCTCCTAGCTGGCACTCTCATACCATCCTATCTTTCACACAGCCACCAGTGGGACCCAGATGAAATGTAAATTTGATTCATTAAATCCCCTAACAAATCTTTCAAAGGCTCTTGTCACTTAGGACGAATTCTTAGTTCCTGGGTGCTGCATAAAATGCTCACAGTGACCCAGCCTCATCCCTCTCTGAAACCCGTCTCTCCGCACTTCCAGCCTGGACCTTGACCGAGGGTATCCAACTTCTCAGCGGTCCTGGGAAATGTCGACATATTCGTTCCTGTTCTATTTTTGTTCTTCCTGTTGCTTCTACTGGAACTGCCCCCAAACTGGGTAAGCACAAATCAGCCGTTATACCTTGGCGCAGGGGTCACCTACTGCCAAAAGCCTACCCCGGGCCTGCAGTCAGCGGGGTCTTCCTGGAGGCCCCCCAGAGCCAGGTGCGTCTCTCCAGCCCTGTACTGCACTGTGACGATGGGACGCCGAGCGCTGACACTGGGTGAGGAGAGAGCCTAGATCTGGCTGCCGTTTATCTATCTGTGGCTCTGAGCTGGCCCTTGGACTGCTGTGCCTGCATCCTGCCTACAAAACAAGAATGGTGAAAGCACCCGCCTTACACAGAGGTTGTACCGAGCCAGTTAGCCGAAGGCCATAGCGTAGCATATGGAGGAGACTAAATAATCACTGTCAACCCCATATTATGTTTAATTTTCTATTTATGTGTGTCTGGTTCTCCAGACTCCTGGCACTAAGCATTGTTCCTTATTCATTTTTGCTTATTGCCTAATACTTAGCAAAATGTCCAGCACCGTGTTCATCAGTTCTCCTCTTCTTCCTGAATATGAGATTAAAATATATGTACAACCTCTTTTGCACCTGTCCATTCACTCTCAGCCTGAAAAGCGGAGAGTTGGCTCCTGTTCAGTGGAGTGAGTGTAACATACTGTACTATCGGGCCCGGTACAAGACGCTCCACGTTTTCAGAGGCTATGCATGTAGCTGGAAGCAAGAAACCACTTACCTTGCATATGACCGCATCCCATAACAATAAAGACCAAACCCTTAGGACCACCCAGGGTGGGGGCACAATGCCTCGGCGGCAACATTCACAATGAACTTAAGGGAATAAAAAATAATCTTTTGTTGTGCTGAACTGCTGACATTACTGTTTGCGTTATTCACTAATAATGACTAATGCTCTAGGTGTTCAATTAAATTCTGTTGCAATAAATGATTAGATGAGTGATTAAACTCAAGAAATAACTAAGAAATTAAATAAATTAGAATCCACAAGCACGAAAGATAAAACTAGAAATTGTTCAAAAGGTGCTTTTAAGAGTTAGGGAAGCTTAGAGGAAAGGTTGAAAACAGGAAAACCAAAAGCATGCGACACATCTCTGCCGCTTCCGGCTCTGCCCCACTCAGAAACAGAATTTACCTTACCTGCTGCTCCCTGGTCTCCTTCGGTCCAACAGCCATTAAAAAATCATAAGCAGAGGAGAGACTGAGATAAACATTTTGCTGCCGCTGGACAAATTTCTGACTCCCAAGACAGGTTAGTGCGGCACTGAGGATCCAGGGTGAAATGGTCGAGGTCCTTTAATAAGTATATATAGGCAGGCCCTCAAGGGGGGAAACGCAGCCCCAGAGTTTAATCTCTTCTATTTTTCAGATGATATTGGAGATCAGATGACTAGTAATGGACCATGACCACCTCCTGGTCTCCAGTGATCATATGAACTTACCTATTTGCCAAAAGGCAAGAAAAATCCAGAGAGGAAAAACAAAGAATTTCTCCAAAAAGGAGAAAAGTAACTCTCCACAGTTCTGAGAGAATTGCTGAGTGTAACAGTCTGTGACTAAATGAAATTCTGAGTTTGTCAAGGACACAAGGGAGAAAGAAAAAAGAGGCGGTGAGAAGAACGGCCCAGCCAGCCCCTCAGGGGTGTCCTGGCCAACTCAGTGCTTACATCAAATGCCAGCCAACCTTCTTTCTTACGCTTCCCTAATTTCTGCTTTTCAGATTGTGTCACAACTTTGGTTTTGTCTACAGGAGGTCTAGCCGAGGAGGACTCCACGTGCTGGTCAAAGCTACCAGAGCCATGTTGGACTGATAAGAAAGGTTAGAAAGAGAGAAGAAACCAAAACATTTCTTAATTCCTCACTATTTTCTCTTGAGCTATTTCAATGAAGAATAGAGATAAAATCAGTGGTAGTGATCATTCAGTTCATCTCAACCAAATCTCATTGGCAGTTTTTCATGGGCCACGCACTGGGTTCAGTAGTGGAAATAATTATGGAAAATTCTGCCCTTCAAGAAGTTCATAATTCAGCAGAAAAATAGTAATGTATAATTAGTTGCTGTGAAATGCAGTATGGTTCTGATTCTAAACTGTGCGGGATTTGCTGAGCGGCACAGGATGAAACAGGGCATCAGAAAATGTTAAAAGGAGAAGACGCTTGAACCAATGCTGAAAGCACATTATGCTGGACATCAAGCAAGAGAAGAGGGTTGTCTACTAGCACAAAGAGAAGAAAGAAACAGCAGGCTTTGTTCCAGGAACATGTGCGATCTGGTGCGCCTAGCCTGGGGGTGGAAAGGGAGAGGACAGTAGAGAGAGACTTTGAAGGTGGGCTACCTCAGTTTATTGAGCAGAAAGCTTGAATTCAAGTTAAAATTTGGGCTGCAGGGGCTGGGGATTTAGCTCAAGTGGTACCACGCCAACCTTGGACACACAAGGTCCCGAGTTCGATCCCCCGTACTGCAACAAAAAAAGAAATTGGGGCTGTAGCCCGACCCTGCATCTTCAAAGGGCACAGTCACTCGGGTAGCACTCAGACAGACAGGAGGAAGGTTATTCTCAATGTTGAATGTGATCACAATGTATGTATAAAACATACCAATAAAATTAATTTTAAAAAAAGAAACGGTAGATCAATAGCAGACAGCAGTTATGAACTCTTGCCTGGCCTGGGGGACTGGGAACAGGAATGAGGAGGAAGGGAGAAATAAAAAATTATTTTGTCTGTAGAATTTGAATTCTTTGTATCCAAGTGGATACAAGTGAGCTAATTTCCAAGCCTGGGCAATGGAGTAAATTCAAATACTGTACTGTTTCTTGCTACCTAGTGATTTTATAATCTGTAAACCACTAGTTATGGGGCCACACATCAGTTTTTCTTCTCCCGTGAGAAGAAAATTGCATCTGTGTTCTGCTCTTTGCTATAGAAATACGAGTGACTACAACATTTAAACAAATCTGGGTGCAAATATTTTCCCGCAAGTTTGTGAAGCAAGGGGTTAAGAAAAAAAGCAAAGAAATTCAACAACAAAATCTTGGTTTTTTAAAGCTCTGGGATTCATTTAAAGCAACTGTTACCATGGTTTCAAGAGGCTGAAATCACCATTTCAAGGTAATCCCAAGATCTAGATATTTCCACAGCATTCAGGTATTGAGAAACAATCAAAGTGCCATACCCCATTAGCGACAGAACTCCGTTCAGGCTATGCAAGTGCTTCAAATTGGTATTCAGCTTAATCGCTGATGCCGTATCCCTAATTATAGCATGACACCATGCAAAAGTGAGACTTTTCAAAAGGCTGGCAAATGGCATTATTTTAATAAGTCATTAGGAAATTGCTTTTTGAGGATGCAATGAAAGTACAAGTTTCTCAATTAGGGGAATTATGTGGAATTGATGAGATGTTTGAGCATGCATGATCCGCAACTCGCAGTCCATCTGAAGCAGGCCGTGCCATTGGGAGGGCTGGCTAATGAGATTCAGGGTGATCTGAGTCATTGCAGGAGAAAAACGACGATGGGGGCTATAAAGGGAAAGCAAGACTGCTACACTCCCAGCTACACCCATCAAGCGTTGCTGGCCTTCACCTTGAGTTTAGAGCTAAAGTAGAGTTGTCAAGAAAGAGCAACCTTTAGAGGATTAACCAACCTTGCTTAATTATAGGTACCAGCACAAAACATAAGTGGTTATTAATTAGTTGGACAACCGCATAATGCTCGTATTGTGTTTGACACTTCAAGATATCTGTGAGTTGAGAACATTGATAAGCGAGACACAAAGCAAGCACGAGATGGTAAGAAATTTATGAGTAAAATATCTTGTAGTCTTTTCCATGACCTAATGAAAATATTTTTGTTTAGAAACTCCCACAGAGAGTAACTCATGCTGAAGTTTTGGAGAGCATTATGTAAACACTACATATGTGTACATCATTCTGCATGCAGGTAGGTGTGTGTGTGTGTGTGTGTGTGTGTGAGGGGAGGAGAGAGGAAGAGCATACATTACTACTGTATTTTCAGATTTGTCAGAGTATTGATACTACGCCTCAGATTACCAGCTACACTCTACAGAAAGGCTCAGCAGTGCTCCTTAACCATTCTAGAAACTTCCTGTGAGAAGCTGCCTTTTTCTAAGGCTCTAGTAATTGACAACTCTCAGAAATGGATTTGTACATGTAAGAGGCCAACACAGCAGGGAAACTGGTGGCTCTGTTTGAGGGCAGAACAGGTCCAGGATTTGTAATGACATAGCAGGTTTGGAAACAATCACTCAGCCCTAATGCTCACACACTTCTTCAAAATCTCTTCATAGATCTTTACTTTTGACTTTTGAAAGACCTTGAATTTGATAGATGTATCCTAAAGATTCCCAGTTTATCTTCTGTAGGCAAGATTAATTGAAGTCAAACAGGAACAACAGTCAGTAACAAACCAGGGTCAGATGAGCAACTCATGAGTAGAGAGAGTTTTACACAGTATATGCATATAAATAAATGTATACACAATATGTCTATACATACACAGTCACATTATTATGAGAATTATCCAAAAGGGAAAAGCCCAGTGATGTCAGTGGAAAACTACAATGGCTCAGGGCCTAGAAACCAAACTTTTACTCTTTGAAATTTCAGGACAAATTTTACATTACCTACTTGAGTCACCAAAGACACTAAGGTTGGCTCTATACAACTATGAAATAAGATTCTTAAAAATAAAATGACATTGATGCTGCCTAGCCTTTCTGTTATATGTTGGACATGATTTGTAGTCTGAGGACATTGCAACTTTGGTCTTATATCTGAGAAAAATTCCTGGAATGACTCGATTGTTCCCAGCATGAAGGAGAACAGACACATTTTTCAAAAGACGAAATTGACTTGTTAAAGTTTTGACATATCACAAACATTTTGATTTTGTGATCAGACTGGATGGTGATTTACTTATCCCCTGACTTGACTGTCAGGCAATTTATAAGTTTACTTCTCAGCCAAGAATTGTTTTAACTCTTCAGACCAAGAAGGAGGGCAGAGAGAAAGGAAACAGTTATAACAAAGCCAAAACAACAGAAAAGACAAATGCAAATCACTTGATTGGTATTATACCTGCGAGAGAAGAAACCATTGCCTCTTTTTACATCTGAATCTCACAGATCTATTTTGAGAGTTCAAAGATCTCTGTGAGGTACCTCATTCATTCTTCTTAAACAGCCTTTATTTCCAAAGAAGTCAGCTGTGAAATTTACCGAAATTATTTCTGAAACTAGGAGCAGAGCTTAAATCTGTTTCATTCTTGACCATTTCCTAATAATCTTCTGGAAGATGGAATTCCATATGCTGTGGTACAAAGAAGATATGTCAGTGCATGGGTTGCTGTACTAATTACCACCCTGGGCTTATATGGCACTTGTGTCTAAAAAGCAGAATCCTGTACCGATCTCATGCCATCAGCTTTCCCAAGGACCAGGGCAACATGGTTATTGCCTCGGATCCCCAGAATATTCCAAGACCAGGGTCACTAAGAAATAAAGTACTACATTTGGCTGAGGGATCCAGTTCGCTAAACAGCACAGTCCTGATGGCTCCTGGCCACACCTGTCCCGGCCTCACCAGAGGTCATCTGCTTCCTTTAAGGCAAAAATTTTTTAGTTTATACTGTGGTATCAAACAGGCCACCCCAACACTACAGACCCCCTCATCTGCCACCTAGTGTGGAATTCATTCACTTAACAACTATTCCTTAAATATTATCTATGTACCAATCACCATATTAGGCACTAGGGACCCAAAACAGAATAAGGCTGAGGAGTTAAATCTGGTGAAGGAAACAAAGTGAAAATAAACACTACATTTAAAAGGGGAGGAGGGAAGCAGAAGAGTTTAGGAGCCTTGTGAAAGATACAGTAAGCACAACTTCATTCTTATATTCCTGCATTCCATTTCCCAGCATGGTAGTGGGTACACAAATGCACTTGATGAATGTGTGTTCTGATGGATGGATGGATGGATGGATGGATGGACGGATGGAAGAGTAGATGGTCAGGTGAGTGGATGGATGGATGATTTGATGGGTAGGTGGATTGGAAGAGTGAATGAGTTAACAAATTTAAAATTAATTAACAACTCAGGGAAAGTTCTTTGACAGATTGTATGTTCTTACTTTAGATTAAAGAAATCTGGCTGAGGTAGCGAGAAAGCACAAATGAACTCACTGCCATATCTGAATATTCAGAAAGGCTGAATAGAATACTCCAGATGATCTGATCAAAAGAAGACCTGTAAATTGTTTCTCTATGGGCGGGTATACAGACCCAGTTACCTTCAATTCATGTACTTGTTGGTATGCAACCTCAGCCCAGGCATCACCTTCTCTGAGATAACTTTTCAGGCTTCAGATCCCACACACAGTTCAGGCCAGGGCGTCTGCGAGAGTCACATACTGTTGCTTCACCACACTGGTCTCAGCTGGTTCTTATATACACAGTAACTGGTCCATCTTCGCACCTGTTTCTCCTAGTAGGGTGTAAGACAACAGGAAGAGTGGGGGCTCCATCCGTTTTCACCTCCCAGAGACAATTCCAATGCGTAAGACAGTGTTTGGCACGTCGAAGGTGCTATATAAATATTTGTTGAAAATGTAATGAGAAACACACCTGTCTCACCTTCTGAAATACTGTGGATATGCAAGAAGCCAGGTTTTTAAGAGACCTGACTTCAGAAAAAAAAAGTCTTTCAATATTCATATGAAGGCACTGAAGAAATAGGTATTTCTTTGAAGAAATATGTATGATTTCACATAAGTCAGATTGATCTCTATCACTCAGACAATCCCAGCTAAGCGGAGGAAGAGGTGGCTAATGCCACTGTTGAGGCTCTAGGGAACCAGTAAATGGCACCTAATTGCTCGTTTTCTTGTGGATAAGCAGAGGTGACACACTGATAACTACAGTCTCAGACACCCACTAAAACGGTGTCTCTTGATCTACAATCCAGATAGTTTTGAACATGGGAATCATGGAAAAACATCTACATGGTTACAGTATGGTACCTCAGTCCACTAACAGTTCTTTCCACAATTCTGGCTGCACACTGAATCGGTAAGAACCAAATCAAATCGATTCACTGTTGACCTTGTGGGGAAATTTGACTCAGTTCTTGTCCAGTTTGGTGCATTACCAGAATTATGGAAAGAATTAAGTTTGTGGAGCCAGAGATTTAGCTGTGGTTCCAGCGCCTGCCTAGGAAGCACAAGGTGCCTGGTTCGATCCCAGTAACCATATACAACAATACCAGGCATGGTGACTCACGCCCACCAGCAATCAGTACCACATACCACAGTGCCAGGCATGGTGGCTCAGGCCTGTCATTCCAGCACTCGGGAGGCAGAGGCAGAATTGCTGAGTTCAAGGCTTGCCTGGGCTACATAGTGAGCTCAGGCCAGCCTGAACTACAAACAGACCCTGTCTCAAAAAAAAAAAAAATTAAATTTGTGAAGTGAGGTTCCATTATATAATGAGGAACCTCAACACCTACTGTCACAAATGCATTAACTAGTCAAAAAATCACCAAAGAAATATCAGAGTTGAACCAAACCTTTGAATAAATGGTCTTACTAGGCATTCACAAACTGTTCCACCAAACAATTAAAAAGCATACATATTCTACTCAATAGCACATGGAAATTTCTAGCCACATACCGCCCAATAAAAGCATGCTTAACTAAATGCAAAGGAATTGAAATTATCCCATGCACATTATCAGATCATAGCACAATGAAACTAGAAATCAATGGCAAAAGAAATTATGCAAATTCATAGAAATTAAATAATACACTCTTGAATAATCAATAGGTCACAGAAGACATCAAGGAAGAAATTAACTCCTAGAATCAAATGACCACTAAGCACAGTAGTGCATACCTATAATCCTAGCACTCAGGATGCTGAGGCAGGATGATTGCTAAAAGTTCAAGACCACCCTGAGCTACACACTGAGTTCAAGCCTAGCCTAAAGTACATGATAAGATCCTGTCTCAAAGCAGAAAAAACAGAATCAAATAATATTGCCAGTACAACATACCAGAAATTATGGTACCCAAAAGCAGTCCTAAGACGAAGTTTATAGCTGTGAAGGCCCACATCAGAAAAACAGAGCCAAATAAAAAACCTAATGATGCATCTCAAAGTCCTGGAAAAAGAAGAATAATCCAGACCCAAAGCTAATACAAAGAAGGAAGTAAGATAGATCAGAGAAGAAATGAATGAAAAGAGACTAAAAAGTTGTAAAGAATCAACAGATTGAATAGCTGGTTCTTTGAAATAATAAATAAAATAGACAACCCTTAGCCAATCTCACAAAATAAATAAATAATAAGAAAGAAAGAAGAAAGAAAGAAAGAAAGAAAGAAAGAAAGAAAGAAAGAAAGAAAGAAAGAAAGAAAGAAAGAAAGAAAGAAAAGAAAGAAAGGAATCAGAAATGAAAAAGGTGAAATCACGGATGTTAGCAACTACTTTGAAAACTTGTACTACAATAAGTTAGAGCCTTTAGAAGAAATGAATAGATTCCTAGATACGTATGAATTATCAAAACTGAACACGGGGCCGGAGGGTTAGCTCAGTGGTTCAGGCAACTGCCTCGCAAGCGCAAGGCCCTGAGTTTGATCCCCGGTAACCACATATAATGCTGGGCGTGGAGACACGCCCACCAACAATCAACGCCGCATACCACAATGCCGGACGTGGTGGCTCACGCCTGTCATCCCAGCACTCGGGAGGTAGAGGCAGGAGGATTGCTGAGTTCCAGGCTTGCCTGGGCACCATAGTGAGCTCAGGGCCAGCCTGAACTACAAAGCAAGACCCTGTCTCAAAAAGCAAAAAAAAAAAAAAAAAAAAAAAAAAAAAAAAAAAAAAAAAAAAAAAAAAAAAAAAAAAAAAAAAAAAACTGAACACGAAGATTTTAAAACTCTGAATAATCCAATTACAGTCAGTTGAATTGAAGCGGTAATTTTGAAGAAAAAAAAAACCAACTAAGAAAATCTCAGGCCCCAATGGATTCACTGCTAAATTATACAAGAATTACAGGATAGATTTAATGCCAATAGTCTTCAAATTCTAACGAAATTGAAAGGGAAGGGCACTGTCAAAGTTATCCTGGAAAATGCCATTACCCTGATTCCAAAACCAAAGATCCATCCAAAAAAAGAGAATAAGGAAATGTCTTTAATGAACCCAGATACAAACACTCTCAACAAGATACTGGCAAATAGAATAGAACAAATTATTGAAAAGCTCATGCACTCTGACCACGTAGGCTTCAACCAGGGATGTAAGAATGATTTATTTAACATACACAAATCAGTGCTGGAGATTTACCTCAGTGGTTCCAGTGGCTGCCTAGAAAGCACAAAGTCCTAAGTACAATCCCTGGTAACTACATACAACAGTACCAGGCGTGGTGACTCATGGCCACCAGCAATCAGCAATCAGTACCACATACCACAGTGCCGGGCGTGGTGACTCACGCCTGTAATCCCAGCACTCGGGAGGCAGAGACAGGAGGATTGCTGAGTTCGAGGCTTGTCTGGGCTACATAGTGAGCTCAGGGCCAGCCCGAACTACAAAGTAAGACCCTGTCTCAAAAAAAAATTAAAATTAAAATTAAAAAAAATAAAAACAAAAATTGAGGGCCGGAGATTTAGCTCAGTGGTTCCGGCGCCTGCCTCACAAACACAAGGTCCTGAGTTCGATCCTGGTAACCACATACAATGCTGGGCGTGGTGACTCACGCCCACCAGCCATCAATACCACATACCACAGTGTCTAGGCATGGTGGTTCACGCCTGTCATCCCAGCACTCAGGAGGCAGAGGCAGGAAGATTGCTGAGTTCGAAGCTTGCCTGGGCTACATGGTGAGCTCAGGGCCAGCCTGAACTACAAAGCGAGACCCTGTCTCAAAAAAAATAAATAAAAATTGAATGGAAAGAGAATAATGGATGGGACAAGAGATTAGTGGGTGCCTCTAAGGCCCTGCACAGGGAAACAATAAACTGCAAAAAATAAGAAACGCCATAGTTCAGGGCCACAGCACAGCCTGCGTCCAGTGAATGTTCGAGACAGGAGATCAGGAAACATGGTGCTGGGAAATCAAGAAAGAACACTCAGAGGCACACACACTGATGAGCATGAACTTCAAAGCTGGGAGACTAGCACAGAAAAGCAGGTGTCCGACATTCTATTACATTTTAACTACTTTAATTCACAGTGGCTGGGCAAACAGCGGTCAAGGAAGCAGTATCTGGTTTTCCTTGCTTTATTTATGCACCAGAAACACCCAAGTTTGTGTCTCCAAGTGGTAAATGAATAACACCACTCTTCATTCCTGACAAGCAGACCACAGCTAATATGAAGTCGTTTCTTTACAGGGGCTGTGAAGTAATTTAAAGAAATTCAAAGACAGCAGCCACACACGTGGGAGAGGTTCTGACCTGGGAGGTTCTGACCGTGGGAGAGGCGGGAACCTGGCTGTGTGCCTGGCCTGCTTCCACCCCCACTGCCCCGGCTGCCCTGGATTCACCCTCGTTTAGCAAACCTCAGGACCATGGACATGAAACAGGGCGCAAGCACAGGAAGGAGAAACAGGAGACCCCGTGTCACAAGGGCATTTGCTCCTCCCAGACGACTGGCGTGGGGCCGCCCTCCTGGCCGTGGCCCGCCAGGGTCCCATGACTGCGCCCAGCGCCTGAGTGCTGCGCTTCCGCCCACACTCACATGACGGGGCCGCGCGCTCCGGAGTGTCCTTCCCTCGCCAGACGCTGGGCCGAGAACTGTGCGTGCTACCTCGACTCGCACAATCCACGGGGTGGAATGGATACTCCATCACAAAGAAGGGGAAACAGGTGCGTCAGAACCAATCCCTCGCCCAGATTCACACAGCTGGTACTTGACAGAGCTGAAATCCGAACTCAGAACACTTGGCTCTAGACGCTTCCTCCAACCATCCCCAGCTGGGAGAGACACCCGGCGAAGCCTTCCTGCAGCGCACAGGTGACCACCTTTTGGCTCTGATTAACACAGGAGAAAACTCAAGGTGGGTAATTCTGCTTCTTCTTGCAGCAGCTTTCAGAGACGGCCCAGAGTATCCACCCCCGATTCCAGCTGCCACTTTAAGCAAGAAGGTCACAGAGAAGGACAGAAAAGCTTTCTCGAACACTTCCAGTATGTGTGGTCCCCGATCTCTCAAGACGGTCCAGCGAACAGTCTCTTCACGCACACTGGGCAGCCACACGGACCAGGGCTGCCCTGAGAACCCTGCGACCGCTAGTGTGCTCTAAGAAGCCCAGTGGCCAGGTAGGGTGGCACGTTCCTATAATCCCAGCACCCTAGGAGGCTGAGGCAGGAGAATCACAAATTTGAGCCCAGCCTGGGTAACTTAGGTACTTAGTGAAACATTGTCTCAAAGGTAAATTTAAAAAGGTTGAGAATATAGCTCAATATAAAAGACCTGGGTCAATCCCCAAAGCCAAAAGAAGCTCAAGTGGGGAAATGGGCCACCCTCTCCCCCAGGGGGCCTCCCTGCGGATGGCCGGCTCCTGCTGCCCAAGCGTGTGCTCCAGTCTGAACTTTGCAGCCTGGCCCAGCTCCCGGGTATCACCAGATACCACAGCCCTGATGACATCAAGCAGAACAGAAAATGCCCTGGGCTGGCCCCAGCTGACCCACAGTTGTGCCAGACAATGAAATACTGCTGTTTTGCATCATTAGCTTGGTACAGTTCATCACGCCGTGATGACTGGGTCGCGAGCCTTCTCTGCCTCTGGGTTTGTGGAGCAGAACTCTCATTACTTGCCTGCCACTGGGGACGCTGTCACTTACAACACCCCCTGGCCTCCGTGAGGGTTTAATAAAGCGATGTTTCTTTTATCTTCCTCGCTGAAAAGGTAAAATGAAAAAATTCTAAAGAAAAAAAAAACAGTCATCGTGCTGATCAAGCATTCCACAAAGAGCATCTAGATGAAGCTTTGGTTTCAGAGAGAAGCTACGTAAAATTAGTCTCAACCCTTAGAGACCCAAGGCCTCCAAGGACTTGATGGTGAGACTGGAAGGCTGGTGGGTAAATCAGAGTTTAGAGAAAGAAAATGTTTATCTTGTGGCCCTTCTCACAGCTTAAAACTCCGTGGAGCTAATGTCTGTGAGTGGAGAAAAGCTATTAGAAAATCAATTAATTAGGATCTTTTTGGCTTTTCCAATGTCACCTCTAATTATTTGTTTGTTTGATCTGACATATCTTTAAATTATTTACAATCACTCTTGCCAACCAGCAAAAGATAATAAAGTTGAATGTCAAAAGTACGTGGGAATGAGAGGAAAACTTTTATCCTCACTAGGCCATCTTGGGCAGGATTTTCAAAGCCCGAGCTTTTCTTTCAGATAGTCTCTTACTGAAGTTAATAAATGACTAACTTTCATAATAAATTTTCAAAGAAGGTGATAATTAATTAAATTTTCTTGGGGAAAAAATTCCTAGGTCCAAGGACATCTATTCACAGTGAAGGGACAAAAATATGTTTTTATTGTCTTACTTGCTTATTTTCTCACGTGGTCTGGCTTTGGGACCCCCCCCCGGGGACCGTGGGGGGCACTTCTGTGTCTCTGGGTGGGTTGTGGCCTTGGGGTCGAGGTTTGGCCCCAGACTCCTTCCGCTCTGGCTCTTTCCCCTACTCTGCTTCCCAGCTGTCGTGAGCTATGCAGCTTTGCTCTGCCCTTCTGCCATGATGTCCCTGTCTTGGTGCCAGCCAACCATGGACTGAATCCCCTGAAAATATTAGCCAGAGGCTGGGGATTTAGCTCAAGTGGTACCACACCAACCTTGGACACACAAGAGCCAGAGTTTGATCCCCGTACTGAAAAAAAAACACGAGCTAAATTAAACTTTTCTTCCTGTAAGTTTGAGTGTTGGATATTGCATCCTGGCTGAGAAAAAGATGCACACTTCTGGAGGGAACCTGAGGCAGACAGCAAGTAATCCGCTCAACAGCATGGACGTACTCAGTGATCTCATCATCACAATCTGTGGGACAAAAATTAACTCTGTCTTCACTGCTTAAAAACACACTTGATCCTTATCAACATATAAGTTAAGGTTATTTTTCTTCCTTCCACAGCTTAATCTCTGCCTCATTCTTTAGGTGTTCATTTTTATTGCACTTTGTTATAAAAGAACAGAATCCAGGTTCCATTTTCAGCTTGAGAAAAATGGAAAATTTCCTCTCTCTCTCTCTCTCTCTCTCTCTCTCTCTCTCTCTCTCTCTCTCTCTCACACACACACATGCTGGAAAGTGTCTCTTATAACAAAATAATTACCTAATTAAAGTGCTCAATTGAATCAGTTACCACAAGCCCAATTAAATCAGGCTGCCAACAGGAATATATTATACCTGATAAGGAGAGTTAGTGAATAGATGGACACAGAGCATGAAGATCACACTCTCCGTTAAACTCCACGAAGAGGCTATTTATTCCTCCTTTTAAAGGGCGCTACGTCTTCCCAATGAAATATTGTTAATATGCCAGTAAAGCCACATCTCCAGCAGTAAGAATACTGAATACTGATGGCTAATTCAGGAGCACAAGGTCAGGCATTTACTGTGGGAATGAATCCCTCACCATGGCTTTATGACAGTGAAAGGAATGAATGACTTGTTTGTCACAAAATCTCCTTGTTTCTTCTCCTTTTTTGGGTTGGGGGAGCACTGATTACTCAGCACAAATGAACATATGAACGACAGAAATGATAACTCTCTGACTGGTGGTAAACTGCTGTCCGTTTCCTAGCCACCACATCACATTTCTTTGAGTTTTATGATGTTTCCTCATCATGCTAACAGAGAAACCTTTTATTCTCACCTCATTCTTTCCATAAGTGAGAACCCAAGCCTTTTCCTTTCTTTTTTTCTTTTCTACTTTCAATCTCATCTACTGAAATTTGTTTGTGCGCTGAGACAAGCCATGTCCAAGAAACCCATGATTTTGGTCCTGGTCTGTCATGGTTGCTGTACCAGAGGGAGAAACAGAAAATTCTAGAATATAGGAAAGCAAATACAATAGTTCCCAATTTATGATGGTTCATCTTACGATTTCTTGGCTTCGTGCCCCTACAAAAGTGACAGGCATGCCTGGATCACCAAGCTTTGGTCTTTCCTCAAGCCGGTGGTAGGCAGTCTAGTACTCTCTCGTGGTGCCTGGCTGTCTCGTGGCAAGCCCCAGCTCCCAGTCAGCCATGCTCTTGTGAGGGCGGACAACCGGTGCTCCGCGGCGTGCTGTTCTGCTACACTATGGTATTCAGCAGGTTGGATATAAAAGTGCATTTTCATGCTGTCTGTCTTGGTACCCGTTATCTGACTCCGTGTCCTTCCCCACCATCCTTCCCAGGCTCTAGCAATCACCGTTCTACATTCAGGTTGGCTATGCTTTCACCTGTGAGGGGGAACATGCATTGTTTGTCATTCGGTGTCTGAATTATTTCACTAAATATATTGTCCTCTGGTTAATGATCTTTTTTGTGGGTTGTGATGTCCTGGATCTAGATGCCTGCTCAAAGCCTCCTTTGCTCATAGGTGGAGTTTTCTGGAGATGGCTGGAACGAGGGTGTACGAATTTGGATTAAAAATGTATGGAAACTAGATTAGTCCACACACTGGTTTAGCCCAGTTCCAGGGGTAGATAATGGGAAGTTCTGGATGTGGATGGCACCACCCAAAAGGTTTATAGCCTGGGTGGAACAAAAAGAACAGGGGGGCTCATTGCTCTGATGCTTCACTGCCTTCTGCCTAACCTGCCAGGGACGGTTTCTCCTCTGCGATGCCCCTCTGCCACCCTGCTTTGGAGCCAGCAGACTATGAACTGAAGGCTCTCCAAACTGTGAGCCAAATAAACCTTTCCTCCCTTAATTTGCAGGTATTTTGTAATCACTAACATATGGAGAGGGTGGGGACAGACAGACAGACAGATAGATCTCACATTTTTCTTATCCATTCGTCTTTGATGAGCTTCTAGGTTGATTCTATGTCTTAGCTATTCTGAACCGATGAATGTTGGTGTATGTTGGTGTGCTGGTATCTCATTGATATATTGATAACATTTCCTTTGGGCATATACCTAGAAGTAGGATATGTGAATCATACAATTGATTTATTTTTACTTTTCTGAGGAAATTCCATACTATTTTCCATAATGGCTGTATTATTTATATTCCAGTCAATCATGTATAAGAGTTCCCTTCTCTTTACTTACGCACCAGTATTTGAGTTTTGTTTGTTTGGCCTTTTGCTAATAGCCATTCTAAGTGGGATAAGATAAGACCTCATAGTGTCCTTATAGTTTTGATTTGCATTTTTTTAATATTTACATTTTATTTTGTTTTTGTTTTTTGCAGTACTGGGAACCTGTAGTACCAGGGATCGACTCAAGACCTTATGCTTGCCAGCCAGGCACAGCACCACTGAGCTAAATTCTGGCCCTTAATTTACATTTCCCTGATGGCTATTGATAAGAGTACTATGCTTGATAGTACAGTGGGTGATTATAGTTCACAACAACCTGTTACATATTTTATAATTAGCTAGCAAAGAGCTTCTCAAAGTATCAAAAAGAAATGATAAGGAGATGAAGACATTAATTACCACGATGTGATCAGTACACACAATAGACACGTACCGAAATGTCATACCGTTTCTTGCACATGTATAAATACTGTGTTAATCAAATTGTCAAAATGTTTAAGGAGATGGAAATTCTCATTAGATCTTTGCACGTTGTATAGATATATTGCAGTATCACCCAAAATGTGTTCATTACTTACTTTTATCAATTACTTTTAAAATGAATGTTAACAATATTTTCAGTGTACTATGGTTTACCAGACGTAGCCCCATCGTAAGTCAAGGAGCACATATGTTGAACTGTGCGTGTCAGGCACAGTGCCTATAACTGACCCATTGGGATGGGGCAGTAAATTGGAGAAGGTATGCAAAAGTATCAATAGAGAAGTTTTTAAGATCAATAAGAAAATAAGACTACCAAGAACCACTCCCAGGGTTTTGTTGTCCCTATTTCCTGTTCCTATCCCCACATCCTGTTCTTTTTGTTTCTGAAAGGGTCCAAGTGAATCTCTGTTGTTCATTAAAAGTGTGAGTAGTGGTGGGTGGTATCTACAGTCTGTGAAACCGCCTGAAATGTACAGCAACTGTTCCAAAGGTATTTGGGAAATGCAGAGGAATTCAGAAAATGCCTGCCTTAAATTGTATGTACTGTGTAAACTAAAAATAAATTTAGTTTTCATGTTCATGTTATATAGTATGATGTACATTCACCTTCATCAAACAGGGATTTGATTGAACAGACTCCACCCTTACGCTTTTGAAACTACAAAAGAGCCTAAAATTTCTCCCCCATAGAATGAATATATCCTATTACTAACACAAGAGCTTTTATCTCTTATCACGAAAGCATTTCTTGACTTTGGCCAGCTGATACTCCTATAATATTCATTTTTTGAAGATTAATACTCACCTTTTCAGAAAATATTATGAATGCTTTTTTACAGTTTCAAAACATCTGTAGGAAATTTCCGAGAGTCTACTGCTCTCTTTACCCCAGAGCCCTTTGAAGTCAGCCGGAGCCCCACACGCCCATAGCCACCCCACGGAGCAAGGAGCTAGAGGAGAAGCTGGGCTGACAGAAAAATGTCCAAACAGAGAGCAAAGCTTTTCTCTCCATGATGGGTCCCAGAGGACAGGGCTCAGAAACTGCTCTAATGAGAGAATTCTTTAAGGAAAAAAAAAACAGTTGCAAAAAGCGCCTTAGAGCTAGTGAAAATAGAAGGGGAAAATCAGCAATTTCATATGAATGTTAATGAACATCGAGCCCAGCTTCCAAGAATCCACTATAAAGTTTATTGGAAAGAGGCAGACTTAGCAGTGATTGTAGTTAAGACATAAGGTTGCCCAGAAAGCACAGATTTTAAACGTAATGGGTCCTCTCATTTCCCTTCCCAACCCTCCTTTGCCAGCCTTGGCCCTGAACCTCCTTCATACTGAGACTAAGACTTTGCCATGTGCCACCACTGCTCTGAGCCAGCTCAGCTTCTAGGAGGCTTTCCACAAACCAAGCGTGGGGCTCCTGAAGGTTTCAGTGGTGTTGAAAACAAGGAATAAAAAGGACAGAGACACACACCACGGAGCAGACTGAGGGGAGCCTTCCTCCGTCAGACACACAATAGAGGCCAAAGCTCCAGTCTTCTGTGGGGCATGCAGGGGACACCACGGAGTAAGCCTGTTCAGCCACATTACCTCCTTCTGTTCAAGAACTACCAGAGCCCACTAATGCCGTGGCTTGTGCCACACAACAGCCACCCTGACCACTGACTGGGCCAGGGAGAGATACCTGGCCCCAGCTAGATCAGGTTTCCTCTCAGAACTTGCGTGACTCTCTGAAAACACCAGCCAACATGTTGATGCAGATTAACACTGCTTACTAAGTTCATTCAATTTTCACAGCACATGTATGTCATGAGCATTGCTATTCTCCGGATTTTCATGATTATGGAACATGTGACAGCTGTTTGCTCAAGGGCCCACATTTTATTCCAGGTGAAATATCTGAACTGTTGGATCTTATATGACTGTCTTGGTCAAGAATCTGGTGCCTAAACTAAACAAATGGAAGCCAACAGTAAGTACATTTTACAAAATGGTTTCAGTAAGATTTATCAAATTCTATTAGTTCTCAAATCTTTTAAATGAAAAGAATTCACCATTATTTTTTCACTTATTTCTGCAACTTTTTATTTTGAAATTTTTCTGAATAAAGGAAAGAAAGCCAGGCTTTTAGCTCAGCTGATACCACATCTACCTTGAACATATAAGGGCATGAGTTTGAACCCTGGTACTGTAAAATTAATTAATTAATTAAAGTTGGTATTGTAATAAGATACATTCTTATCCTTTACTTAAATTTGGCCTAGATCATCTCAATTATTAAAATGTTACCACATCTGTATCTGTGTACATATATATGTATACATACATATACATGTTAGAACATACACAGATACACTTTTTTCACTAAACTGAAACTAAGTTATAGGTAGACATCATGATATCACACTTCTAACTATAACAAGCTCACCTAAGAAAAAGAGGCACATGCAGAACTAAAATAATTATCATACCCAAGAATTTCAATTATAGTTTGCTATGAGCTAAATCACGTGTTTTTCCTCCTTTAATTCGTGTGTTGAAGCCCAGACTCCCAATGTGACTGTACCTGTAGGTTGGGCTTTTAGAAGGTAAACTAAGGCTAAATGAGGGCACAAAGGAGAGGTCCTGGCCTGATGGATTCATGTCCTCTCCTAAGGAGACACAGGAGCTTTCTCTGGCTCTCCTTTCCTCTCTTGCTTTCTGACCTCCCTGTCTGTGCGCACACACATGTGCAAAGGCATGAGCTCAGCAGAGATGATGAAGACACAGCAGGGAGGCAAGTCAAGAAGAGATCCCTCCCCTAAAACTAAAAACCCTGCAGCAGAACCTTAACTTGGACTTTTCAGCCTCCAGAACTAAGAGAATAAATTTCTGTTGTCCAAACCTCAAGAGTGCAGTCCAGTATTTTATTATAGCATCTGGAACAGACTGACATAGAGTGACAGTTCACAGGCATGTTCCTCCTAGTTACCAAAAGAATTCTTTTTTTCTTTTATTGCTATTCTGTTTGCTTTTCTTCCCCCTACCCAGTTCTGGGTTTTCATGAGAAAGAGAGACAGAGATAGAGACAGAGAGAAAGAAAGAGAGAGAGAGAGAAAGAGAAAGAGAGGAAAAAAGAGAGAGCGAAAGAAAAAGAAAGAAAGAAAGAAAGAAAGAAAGAAAGAAAGAAAGAAAGAAAGAAAGAAAGAAAGAAAGAAAGAAAGAGGGCCAGAGATTTAGCTCAGTGGTTCTGGCGCCTGCCTCGCAAGCGCAAGGTCCTGAGTTTGATCCCCAGTAACCACATACAATGCTGGGCATGGTGACTCACGCCCACCAGCCATCAATACCACATACCACAGTGCTGGGCATGGTAGCTCATGCCTGTAATCCCAGCACTCAGGGGGCAGAGGCAGGAGGATTGCTGAGTTCGAGGCTTGCCTGGGCTACATAGTGAGCTCAGGGCCAGCCTGAACTACAAAGCGAGACCCTGTCTCAAAAAAAAAACACTACAGAGGGGAGAAATACTTTGCAAAGTTCGTATAAGCGCCTCCCAATTCAGTTTTTAATTGCATTATTCTAACGTGCCAGCAGGTAACAGTGTTGGTCTGTCGGTCGGTCTGTCGGTCGGTTGGTCGGTTGGATGGTTGGTTGGTTGGTTGGTTGGTTGGTTGGTTGGTTGGTTGGTTGGTTGGTTGGTGGATGGATGGATGGATGTTTGGTTGGTTGGTTGGATGGATGATTGGTTATGAAGGGAAATTTCCAGGTAGATGGGTATTTTTAACAAAAAATAACTAAATTGAACAACTGAGTTAACTGTGTTATTAAGCAATTAAAGGTTAACTAGGTAACTGCGCTCTTTGTAGAATGTACTCGAGTAGCTATGGCCGCTTCTACAATCCATCACCAAAGGAGCACTCACATGTGTAAATACCAAATCATTTCTCTGGTGTAAGAAACTGAAGATGTAAATAAGAACCAAACGTATAGTACAAATTGTGAAACAGGAAGAAAATTTTCAAAGGGGAACTTGAGGGGGACAAAAAAGGGAAGGAAAAAAATTGGTGGTTAGAAGGAAAAAAACAAACAAAACTTATGTATATGGGGGAGAGTAGGGGTTGAAGGGTGGACAAAAGAATGGGGAAAAAATCAAGAGGTACCATGTACAGGTACAAATTCTCAGTGATGAGTGTGAACCTAAATTCTACCTAAAATTTACTGTAAACTCAATTTAAAAAGAAAAGGATAGCCCCGCCAGTACTCTTTGCCCCCATTCCACTTCTCTGCTTTGTGTAAACCGTTTGCTATATTCTTAGGGAAATTCCAATGGAATTAATCCTCATAGATATAAAAGATGTCAGTAACTAATCAATCAGAGACTGCCAAACACTCTGCTTCTGTTTCTGTACCTCCTGCTGTGACTCAGACCCCAATATGCTGGACCTGATTTCTTTGGGGAAAGATCCCAGTCAGGTCCACGGGTATAATTAAAAGTGTTTACTGCCACCAAACCTCTAGGTGCTGTCTGTTTCCCAGTTGCTTAGTTGCTTGCTTGCTTGGTTGGCTAGTTGCTTGGTTGGGGAACTGGCTGGTTGGTGAGGTTTCGTTCTTAGCACAACTTGAAATAAGAAACAATAGAAAGACCAGGTAGAGTCACTGCAGTGGGCCAGACTTACCTAGGACTCAGCATGTCTACCTCCCAAGCCCTCGTGCACACAGAAGAAGCCTAAAAACTCACCATTAGAATAGTTTCCACTGAATTCCTATAAACTTATTGCATTAGCTCTCTCCAGCTACCAAAGTGCACATACCATAGACTATGTGGCTTTAACAACAGAAAGTGATTTTCTCCCAAATCTGAACACTGGAATTTCTGAGATCAAAGTGGTATTGATTTCATTTTCTTCTAAGACCCATCTCCACGGCCTGAGGGTGGCTGTCTTTTCCTGCACCCTCGTGGGTGTCCCTCTGTGTGCACCTGTGCATTCTGCTCTCCTTTTCTAGAACACATCAGGTTAGAGCTCACCCTACGGACTTCGTTCCACGTGCTTTGGATCTTCGAGGCGCTGTCTCCAAACAGTAACATTCTGAAGTCCTAGGGGTTAGAACTTCAACAAGAATTTGGAGGGACATAACTGAACCCATAAATCCTGTATTAGTCACCTTTTTGTCACTAGGACAAAATACTTGACGCTCACATCTTAAGGAATAGTTTACCTTGGCTCACCATCTCACAGGCTCCAGTCCACGGTCAGTGGCTCCCGTGAAGAAGCGTCATGGCAGAGAGGCCTAGCAGAGGAAAGCTACCTACCCTGTGGTGGCAGAAAGCAGAGAGAAGCGAGGTAGGTGGAGACACAGAAGGGAGGGGGACCTTCCCAAGGCACACCGCCATGACCCCCCTCCTCCCACTGGTCCTAACAGCACTCTCAGCTATGAACTCACTGAGTACTGCGTCTCCATGACCCAGTCACCTTCCCAAAACCCCAGGTCTAAACACACACTTCAGTTCTAAACCATAACAACAACCACTAAGAATTCTCAGAGCTTTGAACTAAGGATACTCATGGGTTTTTTTTCCTGAGGAAGGGTTTTGAGAAAACATATAATAAAACCTTAGGACATATACATGTGTCCAAGGCGCGTGGAGGCTGTGGACTCGAAGCTTTGCCTCCTAACTACTCCAGCTGTCTCCACAGTGGGGATAAGAGCATAGAAGGATCTTCATGCTCATGGCGACAAGGTATTACAGTGAGCCTTCTGTGCCCACTGGAAACCTTATTAGTTATAAGGTCGGGTCAATCTTAACAATAAGAAGCATGTTCCAAAATCTATTATCTAAAGTACAATTCAAATCACAGCTCCACGCTTCTTTAATTTTTGATAATGAGCATTTGGTGTTCAAGAGTATATAGCGTTGTAAATTGAGGCAGCTAATAACCCTAAGAATTAGCTCCCTTGAAATCAGTGATAAGAGTGACCTCGCGGGGGGGGGGGGGGTTCCCTCCTGACCTTGCTCTTCCACAACTGCAAATACTGCTGAGGCATTTAATTTCCTAAGTGATGGCTCTCCTTTAAGTGATTCCAAGAACAGATGCCTGTATCTAGAAATAACCTCTCGTGATAGCTTCAAGAATTCACTAAATTCATTAGAATCTTTCTGTCCTTGACCCCAGAACCTAAATTAGCCCACAGAGTGATAATGAAAGGGAGCGGGGTGGGGAAGACTCACTTCTACAGTTAAATGTTTCCAACAGAGCTGCCCCATCAGAAATCCCTCCACTTATCAGCTCTTTCCAGACGGAGCTGGGTCTTCCCGGGGTTTTTCACACACAGAGCACCTCCCCTCTGGAGTCACTCGGTGAATACTCACTGGCCTGAGGAAAACACTCTCCCGGGAAGGGATGTCACCGTGGAGTGCTGAGGTCTGATCAAGTGCAGTCAGCCCCCGCAGTCGCCGCTCCCTGATGAGAGTGCGAAGAGGTCGCCAGCAGCCCCCTCGGAGGCCCCGCGCGGGCGTGGACAGCTGCCAGCCCCCCCCCCCCACGGTTCCCTGAAGAGGTCAGCAGAGGCCGAGCTCCCTGGAACTCCTGCTTCTCCAGGGTAGAGTGTCATCTGCCGTTCGCTTCATTCCAAACAGGCAAATGAAATGCGTGCTCCGAGTCCACTCTTGGAGGCCCTCCTTGTGCCCCCGAAGTAATTTTGAGGCATTCTATTTAATTTCCATGGTAGCAGATTTATGAATATTTACTGAGATTACTGATAGCAAGCAATGGCTATAGGGAAGCCCCAGGAGAAGGCTCTACTCCACCGCATTAGTTTTAACAATAATGAAAGTTTCACAGGAGCCGATGTGTCCTCCTCAGCTCATTGCAAATAGCAAGCCACAGCTTGAAGATCTCAAAGCAAATGCTGAAAACAATAAAAAATGATAAAGTAGGGAAGGGGGGAAGTCGTTATCAAAGTGCTGTTATCAAAATGCCCATAGGTCGAAAGTGACTTGAGAGTTGGGTTTGTGTACAGTTGTTCCTCTTCCTGGGCTCCTTTTCCTTCTTTGATCTGGGTCTTTAATGTGTTTTCCATTTATATGTAGATTTCTTTTGGTATGTAGATTCCTACTTTCAGTTGGCTTTGCAGCAAGGCCCAAATTTTGACTTATTTGGAATCCCAAATAGGTTTTAGCTGCTCTCAGGATATTTTAATAGTTGCTTTTCAATAACTTGGATGCAAAAGAGTCTGAGAACCTTAAGTTCACGTACAACAGGAGGATATTA
>PVIC010017476.1:0-32679 GCA_004025085.1 Thryonomys swinderianus
AAAACCCTTCTCCTCACAGCTGGGTCATGAAAAAGAAAGAGGGAGAGACTGGCATCCCACAGTCCCCTTCAAGGGGACCACCATCCCTCCTACAGCCGCTCACTAGGCCCAGATCCTGAACATCCACTCCCAGTAGCACCAAGCTGGGGCCAATCTTTCAACACATGGGCCCTTGGCGAACATTCTAGACCCAGACCACTGTGTGGGTCTCTGAGTGCCTGAGAGAGACACATGGCCCCGAGGGATCTCCAGTGAGGCTCAAATTAACAACACATGTGAGGCCTGGGAAATAATGGAATAGAGCTGTCTTGGCATCATGAAGAAGGACCAGGGTGAACTCACAGTGCTGCTATAACTGTGCTGGGCCTTACTCATCTCTAAAAGTTAGATAATACCTGGTGTCAGGTACCGGCATTGTGTGCTGAGATTTAGACTACTAAAAGGAACCAGAAGTTTCTGGAGAAACTTCAGGCAGGATGTGAAAAGTAGACATTTTCTTGCGCCAGGTAACCTCTGGAAGAAGCCACTGGGCAACCTTCCAGACTGTTCTCTAGGAACCCACAATGATCAGGTGTGGTGGTGCACATCCAGCACTTGGGAAGCTGAGGCAGGAGGATTGCTCGAGTTCCAGGCCAGCCTGAGGTACACAGTGAGATTTGTCTCAAACAAAACAAAACAAAAAAACCAAAATAAGATAAATAGAAACCCACAATAGTCACACACACATAGAGCATTTTCTTTTCAGACCCACATGTATGCATTGTTCCTCACCTGGGTTTGTCCCATATTCCAGTTCCATAACAGAACGCACAAATACACGGCACCAAATACCTGCTGCAGGCCCCTGCAGAGGCCTAGCGGGGCTTGTTCCACATTTTTCTTCATGATTTTTCCAAATTCAGTGAGAAATGCTCTTCTGCTGGTTGTCTCCTTGCAAGGTGAAGGAGGAAGGGGTCAGGAAGGCACTGAGGACCCTGCCTTGGACACACAGAGCCAGCTTATGTGTTGCCCCCCCCCCCCCGAGATCAAGAACCACAGTCTGGTGGGCCCCGCAGGCCACCGCACATCCTGGTGTCTTTGGCCATGGAGTGAGGCATGCAGGCCGAGGTTCGGGCGGCCGACACGGAGGCTTTCATTCCCGAAGGAGCAGGTGAACCTGGCGAGTGTCAGGTCCTGAGAACAACAGGCCCCGCTGCCTGCACTGGCCCGTCCTTCAGACAGGGGACAGTCACCCCAGTCCTGCCCCAGACGCGGGCTCCAGGGCTGAGGCTCCGACAGGCGCCCTCTGGGAAGAGCCTGCTCCCCTCTGACACACCACCAGGAGGCGCCCCGGCTCACTCGGGCGCTGGGGCCCGGGCGGGCGGCCTCGTCATTCCACAGCTGCGCGCGCGGGCCGGGACTTGCGCGCTCTGCTCCCTCACGGCGTGTGGACCACCAGGTCGGGTGATGCCTCTGTAGGCCTCGGACTCAGGGAAACCAGGCCGGGCTTAGCGGGGCTTAGGCAGCGGCCCAAAAAGACACTTAGGTGGTGAGTCCTCCCGGCTTGTTTGTTTTGGAGGGAGGAATTCTTGGCTGCTGCCACCCGCAGAGGCTCGGTGTCTTGAAGGAGAGGGTGGCAGGAAGGAGGAGGACGGTGTGGGGAGGGGTCCCAGAGACCGGGAGGGTCCCTGGTGTGGCCGGGTTGGAGTCTGAGGCACAGCTTCCACACATGGCTGAGGGCACACTGGGTATCTTCCCGGGCACCTCCTGTGCGGCCCCGTCTCTCCTCCTGCAGCCCCACCCCAACCCTGTCCCCTCTCCCTCTTCAGCGTGGATGCACCGACCCCAGCCCGGGGTCCTCGCTTTGTGCTTTCCTTCCCCTTCCTGCCGTTCTGGTGACCAGAAGGGCATGGCTGCCCCGCAGCCTCCCTTGGGTGAGGCCTCGGCCCCCCTCAGCCGACCCCTCGGAGCAGGCCTGGTGACTGACGCGCCCGGCTCAGCCCTTTCTCCCTGCTCCTCCCCTCACGCGGGCTCCCAGGGCCCCCATGGTAACGGAGGCCAGGAGAGGTGACCCCTGGCACACCGCAGGCCGAGCCGGGCCAGGCCCCGGGGAGCCCCAGTGAGGCCCCGTCACGGCGGGACACAGGGAGGCTCGAGCTGTCCCCAGAGGAAAGGACGTTAAAGTGAGCGTGCGAGAGTGTGTGCGTGTGTGCAAGAGCGCCGGAGCACGAGCCCCTATGTGTGTGCCCACGTGAGCGCAAGAGCGGCCACATCCTGGCCAGGCCCGAGCCCTGGGCCCCCCGGGAGAGGACGCGGGACAGAGGGGGCTGGGGTCCCTGCGGGGCGGCCTGAGGGCTCCTGGCCCAGAGAGCTCCGGGCAGCGCTGGCCGGACCAGGGAGGCTCAGCTACGCGTTGTGTCGCCCCGCTCAGAGCAGCGTCTTTCTGTGTGTGTGTGTGTGTGTCCCTGTGGGGTGCAAGCCCACACGCACTGCACCCACGTCGACCCCACCTCCCTCCCTAGACTTTCCGGAGTCGCCCTGGTTAGTGCTGTTGGTTCACCGCGTGACGGGATTTAATGCCGCTCATAAAACACTACTTGACGCTCTGTTTTCTTTCTTCCCTTCTCTTTCCCGGCCCCCTGCTCTCCGGCCTGGCTTTCTCTGCTGCGTTTGGCCAGATCTATAAAATAAATACACGCGCCGCGCAGGAGGAAATGACCTTCGAGTTTGGGGCCTTTTTAATGGGGTCTGAGTGCTGCTGACAGTTCCAGGCTTCCCCTCTTTCACCGTCTCCCTGTGCCCAGGAGCCAGCGGGGGGGGGGGGGGTGCTTTGGAGGTGGCTGCCGACACGCAGTCAGGTGAGGCTGCCCTCACCTGGGTCACCTCTGTCTGGGGACCCCACTGGTTTGGGTTTTAATTGCTTTTTTTTTGGAGACAGGGTCTCGCTTTGTAGTTCAGGCTGGCCCTGAGCTCACTATGTAGCCCAGGCAAGCCTCGAACTCAGCAATCCTCCTGCCTCTGCCTCCCGAGTGCTGGGATGACAGGCATGAGCCACCACGCCCTGCTTTAATTGCTTTTTAGTAGCTACAGAAGTGTATGTTTGACTCTAAACTATACACAGCACGGAAGTGAAGATCTGTTGTCCTGTCCTTACCTTAATCTCTCACTTTTTGGAACTTTGCAAAATGGGGGTGTCACCTGCCGGTGCCCGTTTCTTGGAAGGCGAAGCAGAAGGTGGAGCTAGGGGTGGGGGCACAGGTTGGTCATCACAGCATTCTGGGAAGCGGAGGCAGGAGGGGCGCAAGTTTGAGGACAGTCTGGGCAACTTAGCAATTTAGCAAAACTCTATCTCAAAAAAAAAAAAAATAGTGAGAACAGCTCAGTGCAAATGCCCCGGGTTCACGCTTCATTGTCACATGCCCTAACACACACACACACACACACACACACACACGCACACGCACGTAGATGGTGGAAGGAAACACTCCACACAGATAAAGTGTGGCGGTGCCTCTGAGGTGAGGACCCAGTGACACCGTACAGCGCGGCTTCTAATCTTACTGCCTTTCTCATCTCTCCAAATGGGATGAAAAGGCCTGTTCATTGCCCCCCAAACCAGCACTGTTGCTAGGCAGCGGATACCATTTAAATTTCTTATTACTGCCGGCAATGGTGACACACGTCTGTAATCCCAGCATTCGGGAGGCAGAGGTAGGAGGACTGCTGTGAGTTCGAGGCCTGCCTGGTTACGTAGTGAGACTCTCTCAAAAAAACTAAAAAGAAAAACTTCTTGTTACCAGAATGTACTGAGGGTCTGCTTTTGTACTGATGGTAATTTAATACTTGTGGATAGGGCCGGGGATTTAGCTCAAGTGATACCACGCCTACCTTGGAAGCGTGAGGACCCAAGTTCAAACCCTGTACCACAAAAAAAAAGATAAAAAACACCAAAAACCAAAGTAAAATGCCTGTGTATAAATAAAATCAAATTAGCAGTATTCTCCTTTACTTAAAACTCTTGCCCTGTCAGAGCTGAGAAAATGATACTGTGCCCGGGGAGGGAAGTGGCTGCCCAGGCTGATGCGGAAAGCCGGAAACAGATTCTGCTGACCCCACTGGGAACAGCTGGACACAGGTCACGGCACCCCGGGCAGGCAGGGCAGGGATTCAGCCTCCTCACACAGGCGAGACTGGCAGCGCGCGTCGCCGGGGATGACACTCGTGACACCGTGTGGGAGGACAAGTGCTTTGGGTCAGAAAGGCCTGGCCTCGCATCCCAGCTCCGGGCCTCAGCTTGCTCCTCTGTAAAAGGGGTGGGAACTTCCCGCCTTGCAGGATTTGTGGGGTTTGGCCATGAAAGCACGTGTGAACTCTCAAATGCTGCCTGCCTATCGGGAGGCGCGAGTGGGGGGCATCCACCCGCTCTCAAGCTCTTCTCTAGGGCCTGGACAACAGCACGCACGAGAGCGTGGTGTGGGGGACCCTGTCCGGTCCCCGTTCGGGCAGCCGCCCCTCGAGGCGTGGATGTGGGGCAGGCCAGGGACTCCCGGTCTCGGGCTCCTCGGAGGGCGGCTCAGAGCAGAGGCCAAGAGCCCTGCGGTGTGACAGGAAGGGGCAGGAGGCCGGGCAGCAGGGCGCGGCGACGGCCGGTGGCTGTGCCTGTTTCTCAAGAGCTGGGTTGGCACAGGGGGCGGCGGGAGGGTGAGGAGCTAACAGGCAGGTGCGAACGGGGCTGGACACAGGGCGATGTGCCCAGCCCAGAGGGGGCCTGGAGCGGGTGCACAGCGGCCCAGGACCCCTTTCCAGGAGGGCTCAGAGGGCGCCCTGGCAGAGGCACGGGAGCGGACAGGGTGGTCTGGGGCCTCCCACCCTCAGAAACCCCGAGGCCCAGTCCGTCCACTGGCCGTGTCTCCTCAGTCTGTCTTCTCCAGGGTCGCCCCGGGCAGCGCCGGGGAGCCGGCTGCATCCTCCCCACTGCGGGGCAGGTGAGCTCGCCCTGCTGGGTTTCCTGGCTGGGGCGCGTCGGGCTGATCCCTGGACCTCTCTGAGCCGGCTCTGTGCGTCACAGGTTGGCTGCACAGGAAGCGCCATCGAGGGCACAGGGGGTGGGTGGCACCCGGAGGCCAGGTCCGCGGTGCACCGCGGGGACCAGGACGCACGGGCGAGGTGGGGGCTGAGCGCGAGAGGCCGCACGAAGCCGTGGACGCGTGAGCAGGCTGCTCGGGGGGAGGAGGCCGTGCCCGTCCTTGTCGGCGCTCCGGAAAGCCATCGCCGTCCGGGGCTCGCAGAGAATCCTCGTTCCGGGGCCCCACAGACGAGAGGGAAGCGGGCGGCGGAGAGCAAGCGGGAAGCGAGCAGAGGCCGAGAGGGGCATGGGGGAGGGCGTGGGGCGCGCCTGGTTTTCTTGCCACCTTTTTGAAGGCTGTCATGTCTTCTCCCTTAAATAAAGCTGGGCTGGGAAAGTCAGCGTGGTGCAGTTGCCTGGTGGACGGCCTGGTGGACGGCCGTGTCCAGCCGGAGCTCACCCAGCCGGCGTTGCTGCAAACCCTGCCCCAGCTCAGCTGGCGGCTTCCCGTGGGGGCACAGCCAGGGTCCCCAAGAGAGCCAACTCCTGAAACAAAGCCACGCCCGAGATAATCCGTTAATCCGTTAATCCGCAGTGGATTAATCCACTCCTGAGGCCGAGCCTCCCTGGCCGGCTCCAGGCCCAGGCTCCGGGTATCTCTCCTGTGTGATCCCCGCCCGGAAACAGGGAGGGCGCTGGGCCGGCTGGAGGCCGGAGGGCGTTTCCAGCATCGCCCTGTTAACGGGCTCTCCCTTCCTGCCAGTCGGGCAGCTCGTGCCGCCCTCACGGGTGCCCTCCAGCTCCTGTGTGGGGCCCAGCGTTGTACCCGCGAGCGTGCCTCCTGCGGGCTCCAGGCCTTTCTCCTGGGGCTGCGGGGCATCGTGCTCTGCACAGGGGCTGCTGGGGTCTCCGCTCTGGTCCCTCCACCCGTGACGCTCCGGGGACCCCCTACCTGCCCTCCCAACCTTCTCCTTTGTCCAGGCCTCATCCCGCTGGGAATCGTGGGCCGAGGTTCTGGGATCGGGGTGCAGGTGAGACAGAGGAGCCTTGGCCGCCGTGCCACGCAGGGGGCTTCCCGCCGGCCCCTCTCTCCTGCTCTCCCGCTCTTCAGGCGGGGGCGCCTGGGCTGTGCCCTCCTCTCAGCCGGGGCACTCGAGACCCCGGCCAGCCCCGGGGGTTAATTTAGTTCTTCTTTTTCTTTCCCTTGACTTCCTTCTTCCCTCCCTTCCTCACCCCCTTCTTCCCTTCCTTTCTTCCTTCCTCTTTCCTTCTTTAACCCCCATGGTTAAAGTCTCCCAGTCCTTTCTATTCTTTTTTAAAATTTTTATTTTTAAAAAAATTGATTTTATTGGTACATTTTATATACACGTTATGATCACAATCAACATTGAGAATTTGTACCATTACATGGCACGACTTAATTCTCATTTAGTCCTTTCCATTCTTTTTTTTTTTTTTTTTTTTTTTTTGAGACAGAGTCTCGCTTTGTAGTTCAGGCTGGCTCTGAGCTCACTATGGTGCCCAGGCAAGCCTCGAACTCAGCAATCCTCCTGCCTCTGCCTCCTGAGTGCTGGGGTGACAGGCGTGAGCCACCATGCCCGGCACTGTGGTATATGGTACTGATTGCTGGTGGGAGTGAGTCTCCACGCCCAGCATTGTATGTGGTGACCGGGGATCGAACTCAGGACCTTGCACTTGCGAGGCAGGCGCCAGAACCACTGAGCTAACCCTCCGGCCCAGTCCTTTCCATTCTTGAGGCAGACTCTCACCATGCTGGCTTCGGACTCATGATGCATGTTCCTGCCTCAGCCTCCTGATTAGCTGGGATTACAGGTGTGTACCATGGTGCCCAATGTTTAATTCTGAAGCCTTTTAGTATTTTTATAATTTTACTTTTAATTAATGTTTAAGCAACTTTATTAACTCTTGGAATAGCATTGAGCCCACGGCAGCCATGCCAACAGTATAAAAAGTTAATGCCACAGGCAAGTGTGTGTCTGCTTAGAAATGGGTCCCATGCTGACCCTGGCCACCTTGAAGGGTCTTCTTTTCCCTCGGGTATATGATCTCCCTGCAAACAGGCCCAGGAGGCTGGAGCACTGTCTTCCTGCTGGTCAGAAGTACAGGAAACAGCCACGCTGCCTCCTGCCGACCGTGTGCTGGAGGATATACACCACTTTAGCATTTTGTTTTGGGCACGGTTGTGGCAAACACCATCACACAGATGCCCACGGGCTGCTGGGAATGTTCCTAAGTGGCGGTCCCCAGGTGGGCTTCTTGGGCCACACAGCCTCTAACCACAGGGACAGTGGCACCTGCTGAGCTGCCCAAAGCCCGTCCAGAAGCCCAGACTTCCGCCTTCCGGTGAGGCCGAGCCAGGCACAGCGTGACTCGGGAGGGGACAAAGGACCCTGGCCAGGAGCCCGAGACCTGGGTCCCAGCCTGACTCTGCTGGGGGCGGGAACCCAGAAGCAGGAGTGACCCGTCCCCGTTTCCTACTGGAGAGTGTGAGGGTCACAGGGGGCCGTGCCGAGGCCACTCGCCCAGCAGGAGGCGGTGCTGTGACTCAGCCGGCCTCTTCCGGCCGGGCGGCCAAGGTCCTTAACCATAACCGCGGGCCAGCTGGGCGACGGGCGTTCGCACGAGACGCCTCAGGGAGAGTTTCCAGCTCGGGCGGCAGCCTGGTCCCTGCCCCCGCCCCGGACCCTACGTCAGCGTCCCGCAGGGGAGAAGGCCGTTCCGCGGCCGCTTCTCCCATCGGCGGTGGCCACGAGGCCAGCCCGGGCGGCCCTGACCGCAGACGGACGGCTGTTCCCGCGTGTGGAAGTGGGGCTTACACCCTGCTGTGCTGTTCTCGTGCGTGACGTGCCCGGTCGTGGGCTGGTCGCCCCGGTGAGCTGCTCCGTGCCTGCAGCCTGTCCTTAGGTCAGCGGAGCGCTCCCCGTTTGCTGAGTACCCCGACATCCGCCGCGAGCGGGTCTTCCCGGCCAGCCTGGGGCTTGGGTCCGCGCTACACGGGGAGACTCAGAAAGGCCGGGTAGCGACAGCGCTGCCGCTCGCTGCCTGAGGGAAGCAGGTGATCAGCCACTCTGCCCACCGCGTCACTGGGTCTCCACAGCAGCCCGTGGAGCGGGCATTGTTATCTCTGCTCGAAACGTAGCGAAATGAGAATCCTTTAGATTTGTATGTATTACGTATGTGTGCGTATATAGATAACCTTGGTCTTGTCCAGGTGTAAGAGGAAAATTTGTATGAAAGTCAATTTAGGGGAAAATAAACTTCACAGTAACCTTCTGAGTCTGACTCAGTAATAAGAGCCTGTGGTATTCTGTGCTGCCTAAGGGTTAGTGACAGTCGCTACCCCTCCCTCTCTCTGAGTATATTATTCAGGCAGAGCTTACAGATAATAAAGCTCACAAAGCACAGAGTACTTGATACTTACCCGTGTGAATACACAGGGCCATAATCCGCGGCAGGTTGGAGCTGGTTCCCACTGGCTCAGCAAAGACCTATTGTTGAACATTCAGGAATTTCGCGCACCCATTTTTTAAACCGTTGGTTTAAAACCAGCCATCGTGAGAGTATTTACACCATGGAAATTGGCCAATGCGACAACACCAGTTTACCAGCCCTCCGGGGCGGGCGCTCCCACACGGTCAGGAGAGCAAGTTTTGGGGACCCCGCAGGCTCCTCTGGCTTCCTGATCCCTTTGATTCATTGTTTCCTAAAGGTTCCCCAGATGGCGAAGAGCCACCAGCGTTGGCCAGGCCACCATGTGGTAGCTGCTTGCGCCTGGACATGGGCTCCTTTCCTCCCGGTGGGGCTGTGGCACCTTGTCATGTGCAAAGTCGTGGAAGTGTGTTTTTTCTCTCATTTTGCTTTTGCAACGTTAAGTATCTTTCTGCATCTTTCTGGCCAAGTGGCAGCGGTGCTGGCTTGTCAGCCCAGTGACCCGATGCCCGATCTCTTCTCTCTTACCCAGGTGGCCCGGGTCTATGTGCTTTCTAGGGTGGCATAACAACATGGCCCAGCTGGGAGGCCCACATCGACAGGAGCATATTCTCTCCTGAGTCTGGAGTGGAAGCCCAAAGTCAGGGTGTTGCCAGGGCTGGATCCCAAGCGGCAATCCTCAGCGTCACAAAGTGACAGTAAAGATAAAAACAAACCCAGTCTCTCTGGATTCGAGGCTCACCTTGGTCCAGGATGAGCTCAGTTTAATCCCACCTGCATGGACCTTATTCTAAGTAAGTTCATATTCTGAGATTCCTGGAATTTAGAGGGGGCACTGCCCAACCCAGCAACCAGGCAATGCCAAGGGCACAGCTTTTCTGAGCCCTCCTTGGGCTCCTCTGTGACTTTGCATCTGAGATCCTTTGAAGGGCTCTGGAGCCAGTGGAGCTGCTCTGTTCACACACGCACACGCGTGCACACACACACACATGCACACACACAGTGCTTCATTCATGTGTCCCTGGAGCCACCTCAGCACGGTGGTGGTGACTGATGGCTTCACACCAGCTCGGGCCTGTTCACAGTCAGGACCAGGCTTCAAGAGCTCTGTTTCTCCTGGGAGGCAGCCCTGCCACTTTGGGATAGACTGGGTCGCCTCCTCATGGAGAAGAAAGCCCCGCTCCCAGTCCCCATGCTTGCCAAGGGATTTGACACAGCTCCTTGGGGTGCCTTTCTGACATGGGCGCCATGGGCCACGCCTTGCGAACACCAGCAAGCCCTGGTTCCGGTGCAAAAGCTTGTTTGCTGGGCCAACATAATGGGTGTGTGGCCCCAGGTGCGTCACAAGGGGCCCTGCAGGGAAGAGATGTGTGAGCGTGCAAGCTGACCACTAGCTTCCACGTACCAGCTGAAGCCAACTTATTGTAGAGGAAAGAAGGCGGAGGAAGGGCTCCCTTGCACAGGAATCTTCTTTTCCCAGCTGCTCCGGGCGTGAGCCGCGTCCCCCACACGGAGCCCACTGCAGCCAGCACTGCCGAGGGGACTCAGCCTTACACTTCACAGGAGGGTAAGGATTCCGGAGTCCTGGGCGATGGCGCCTTCACTGTCCTGACGGGCTTCCCTGCACCGGACAGAGCTGTGCCTTCCCAGCAGGCTTTGCCTGAGCCCTGGCTCGTTCTCCCGGGCCGCTCAGCCCTACACACACGAGGCACCTGCTCCCCGGCCTGCGTGCCAGCCCAGTGCCAGCCTGGAGTCTCTCCTGGCTGCCGTAAGGCCCTCCCAGGAGGCCATACTGTGCATGAAGGATTTAGGGCCGTAATCCTAATCCCTAACGTTTAAATCCTAAAGATCACATCTCTGAAGTCAAAAATCCCAAAAGATCCAATTTCCAAGAATACAATTCTAGAAAAAATGACTTAAAAGTGTTTCTGAAAGATATTTATGAGTGTTTTCAGAGGGGCTTACCGCAGGGGCGCCTGAATACACCCCGGCACGCTGCATGGGACGCCACACGGTACAGCAGGCGAGAGCAGGTATGTGGTTTTTCAGACACGAGCACTCACGGGCGCTCGGAGTCAGGAACCCCGACAGAGAGGTCAGGCCCGGGCAGCTCAGGGGGAGAGCCCGTGGCTTGCACACGCGGGGTCCTGGGTTCCACCTGCACCAGCGGCCCTCCTCCCCCCAAAATGTGAAAAAGTGAAAGCATGCCTCTCCTGGGTGTCGCCATGAGCCCTGGGCTCCATAACTGTGCTGCTGACGTGCTACAGCAGACAGCTGTCTTCTCACGAGAGGGTCGGAAGCTACCGTGGGTCACACGGTACGTGCACGTGCCCAGAGAGCCAGGACCCTCAGAGATGTTGTCCTTCACAAACGTAGTCGTCCCGGGCCAGAGATTTAGCTCAGTGGTTCCAGCACCTTCCTCAAATGCTCAAGGTCCTGAGTTCAATCTCCAGTGCCCAAAACAAAAACAAACGTAGCTGTACAAAAGGGAATTCCTTCACTTCCCGAGGAAATGCCAGTGCTTTCAGGTACACAGACTACGCTTACACACCAAGTCAGCACCAGGATGGCAGCGTTCACAGCGTGGAATTGGCAAAGGGGCATAAAATGAACTAGAACTTTCTGTTTCTACAGAGTTCATCTCTCCATATCGGAAAAGATGTAAAGATGAAAAGCACGGCATACTGAAAATGATAACCGTGTGAAAAAATGATGAAAAAGGCTAAAAACAAAAGGAGGTGGGGAGGAAGGAAGAAAGAGAAACAGCTTCTCAAAACAACCTTAACAAAACATGTGACACAGGACAGACAGACAGACAGGAGTAGTGGTGTGGAGGGGCCCACAAGAGCCCTGGGTCATCAACCGTGTCATAGCTGGCTTCCTTTGAAACGCGTCACAGACACAGCCGAGTACAGCTGTCCCTGGCCTCGAGTATCCGGCTCGCCTCACACGATGGCCCTGTCCTGTGCATAAGCGAACGGACTCGGCCTGCTCACAGTTGGGCTTTCTGCCCTCTGACAGAGTATTTCCTCTTTTCAGTGGGAATTATGGCTTTGAGATTTTGGCTTTTAGGACGACACCATCTGGCATCCCAGTCTGGTGATTTGGGGACGTTAGGTTTTGGGGATCTTGATATTTGCGGGCACACTGTTCAGGGTTACGTCTTTCAGAATCGTGAGTGGCACTGGTGTGAGGGGTAGACGCAGATTCGACAGAAGGACGTGACTGGCAGCCCTGGCACGTGTCTTCACGTCACCTGGTTCCAAATGCTGCTGTTCTGCCTCCGTGTGCCAAGTCGGACCACACGTGGCGCAGTGGTCAGGCAGAATGTGTGGGCTCCAGCAGCAGGTCAGACCCTGCGCGGGGCCCTTCTCCTGGGGTTTGTCCAAACGCCATCCATTCTCCCTTCTGCGCGCAGGAGCTGCGGGGCACCTTACAGAGGGCTCTCAGTGGCTTGCCAACAGCATCCATGGCATTGTCCGTCACCCGCCATCCCACAGACAGACCCCGGTCGCCATGGGGACCACCTTTTCTAAGGTTGCCTAGCAACTCCTGGTCTTCATCACATCATCATCCTGTTTTATTTCTTATATGCATAGCACTTCTTATGACCTGGAACCCTGTAATATATTTGTTTGCTTAGGGGCTTTCTCCTCAACGAGCAGGGAAGCTCTATAGGGGTAGGGTTGTTGTGTGACTTCATCCAGCTCCGCCCCCAAACCAAGCAGTGAGGTAGGTAGATGCTCGGCGACAAGTTACTAAAAACCAAACTGATGTTCTTCCACTTAGAGCAGCAGACGGGGAGAAATGAGATTTGTTGTGGGGATTTTAAACAATGGGCCATTTCTGGAGGCCAGTAGGGTGGGAGAGGGCAGGTCAAGGGGTCTGTCTTCCTCGTGGGGGGGCCCCCAAGCCAGGACTGGTCCCTCATTCCTGGCCTTCTTGTTTGGTCTAGCGCAGACCTCAAGGAAGCAACCTTTTTAATAAAATCTCAGTTTCAATAAAGGCAAATGGTCTCTGGTGCCTCTCCTGCCGGCCCCAGCTGTTGACTTTAGAAATCAAGAGGCTGGGGTGTCAACCAGCACCCGTGTAGTCCAGGGAGATATAAGCTGGAAGGGCCTGGCCCATTTTACACAGAGAAAAACAAAACAAAACAAAACTCACCGCTTCTGGAAGGAGGCCACCGCCAGCCAGAATCAAAGGTCCATTCAGAGCCAAAGAACTTCTCACATTCGCCGCTAATGAAAACCAAATTTCTTGTCCCTCTGAGCATTTCAAGGGGCTACAACTGGGCGGAGCGGCCTGCGCAGCCACCCAGAGGGCCCTGCTGTGTTAAACTCATTTTATGATAATATGAGCCTCGTAGTTTTCTAATTTCAGGCGGCGGTGATTTAGGGCTGAGTTATTTTCATGGAAAAAGAAATAGAATTGGTTTGAGGTAGGGGAAGACGGGGCCCTTGGCAGACACCCCTGTGAGCTCCAGGAAGGGCCCAGCCCCCCTTCAGGGGGTCCTCCTGCTCTAGGTGTCCTCAGGGGGGACAGACCGCAGGGGGTCACTGGGCACACATTTCCTGTTCTGTGAAATCCTGGAATCACAACTCAAAAGGAGGGCCATAAATGGGTGCCTTTTCTTCTTCTTCTTCCTCTTCTACTTCCTTGTTTTTTTTTTTGTTTTGTTTTGTTTTTTTGCAGTACTGGAGATTGAACTCGGGCCCTTGTGCATCCAAGGTAGGCACAATACCACTTGAGCTAAATCCCCAGCCCTTTCTTTAGAATTTTTTTTTTTTTTTTTAATGAGACAGTGTCTTGCTTTGTAGTTCAGGCTGGCCCTGAGCTCACTATGTAGCCCAGGCAAGCCTGAACTCAGCAATCCTCCTGTCTCTGCCTCCCGAGTGCTGGGATGGTATGTGGTACTGATTGATGGTGGGCGTGAGTCTCCACGCCCAGCATTGTATGTGGTTACTGGGATCAAACTCAGGACCCTGTGCTTGTGAGGCAGGTGCTGGAACCACTGAGCTAAATCTCCGGCGTCTTTGTTTAGAAAATTTTTGTTAGCAGTTCTGGGATTGAATCTAACCTCTCCCGCATGGTGGCGAGAGCTTCTCCTCTGAGCCACACCCAGTTACTTGTGTTTTCTCTGCCTCTGATTTTAAGGACAGATGTTTTCTCATTTCTTTGCTTTTCTCCCTTGATGTCATGTATCACATAGGAATTTGAGAAATGTCCTTTCCTCCTAAAGCAAAATTTATTCTTCCTTTGAGCTTCCAATTCTTTTTTTTTTTTTTTTTTTGAAACAGGGTCTCGCTTTGTAGTTCAGGCTGGCTCTGAGTTCACTATGTAGCCCAGGCAAGCCTCGAACTCAGCAATCCTCCTGTCTCTGCCTCCGGAGTGCTGGGATGACAGGCGTGAGCCACCACGCCTGGCTGAGCTTCCAATTCTTTATCTACTTATTTAGCTGGGAGGGAAATCACGGCCTCCCCACACTTAGCACGTGGTCTACCACTGAGCTACACTCCAACCTCCTTTCAATTCTTTTAGTTGGTGGGAAATTTAAACTCAGCCTTTCCCATTATTGCTTGGCCTTCTCCAGGACTGAGGTAGAATTCTTTCCTGGTTCCTCAATTTTCCCATCTGTAAAATGGGGGATCACGGTAATACAAACTTCAATGGGGTGAGCTAAGCATAGTGAAATAGAATAGTTCCGGGCCTACAAAGACAAAGGCATGAGCCCAGCATGGGGAGGGGCCCTACACGAGGAAGAGGTGGAGGAGGTGACATTTTGGTGAGGGACAGATGTATTGGTACCAGCATGATCTTGAAACCTGCTGTTTGTTTCCTGTTTTTGAGGTTGTATCTTACTACGTCGTCGAATCTGATCTCACACTCCTGGGCTCGAGTGAGCCTCCTGCCTCAGCCTCCCAGGTACTGCCACTGTGGGTGTGCACCACCACCGTCTGTTAGGAAATGCATCAGTCCAGGAACTGCCCGGCCCTGTGGTATACACTGTAATCCTGGGTCCTCAGGAGGTTGAGGCAGGAGCATCATGAGTTCGAAGTTAGCCTCTTTCATGCTTAGTGAGACTGCTTCTCAAATAAAATAAAATTTAAAAAGAAAAAGGAAAGAAAAAAAAATTTAGAAGTTAGGTTTACTATACCCCTGACAGTTGAGTCTGGAACTTGGAAAACAGGTCAGGCCTAGTGACCGACGCCTGTCATCCCAGCACTCGGGAGGCAGAGACAGGAGGATTGCTGAGTTCAAAGCTTGCCTGGGCTACACAGTGAGCTAAGGGCCAGCCGGAACTACAAAGCGAGACCCTGTCTCAAAAAAACCCAGAAAAACCCAAAAACTTGGAAAACAGAAAAATACACAAAAGAAAATAGAAAACAGCTAGAGTCCCATTCATTCTAGGCTTTAAAAAATTTTAAAACTATATTAATTAAACTAGATACAGTATGAATCTGGCTAGCAAAAAATGTTTCTTTCTGAAAAATATTTATACATTTGTAAAATGTAAAGGTATGAATGTGGGGAGAAATCCCAATATATCAACAATGCTTAGTTATCTTTGGTGGACTAGAATTATGAGTAATCGAGTATTCTCTTTGGGAATCTGTATTGCCTATTATTTTTTATGACTATGTCTCACGTAGTGCCATTTAAAAATGTTATTAAAATGGCGATGTGTTCCCGGCGTTTAGGTTGGCATCCAGGGAGGTGGCTGCACAAAGCGGCCCGTACCGGCCCACACCGCCCCTGCCGGCTCCTCCAGTCTGGGCCTCAGCTGCGGCTTCGGGCGTGAGACGCGTCGCCTCACCCTGCTCGCTTCCACGGGGCTGCCCAGCCCATCTAAGGGCTCATTCCAGGTGGGGCCCCAAGCGAGGGTGCCCCTCAAGTGTGCTCCAGTCTGTGGCATGGACTAAGGGGATGTTCGGCCGGAGCCAAGCTGGGGGACTGGGCAGCCGCTCCCGGGAACGCTCTCAGGAGCAGGGAGGGTCCAGACCCCGGGGAGGAGGGTTTCCTCACCAGTTTCCTCACCGGCTTTTCCTCAGGGCGTATCTGTCTCTGGCCTCTAAATCCTCGCCTGGACGTCCGTCTGTCAAACACGGCCCAGCTCAGGGCTGGAACCCTGTGGAGGCGCCACAGCCTGGTGCTCACCCAGGACCCGCTGCTCTGTCAGTGTCAGGCAGGCCCCAGGCCAGCCACAGCAGAGGGCCTCGAAGATGGCGTCCCAGGCTCCTAAGCATGGAGCAAGCGGCGGCTGGGCCTCCGCTCCTGTGGGTGGCTCCGGAGGAGGGGTGGGTGTGCGGGCCAGGACTCCGGGAGGCTGGAACTGCCCACCTTTAGGAGCCCGGTAAATACCTGCCCTGGGCCTGACAGGGCGCAGGCTGGGAGCTGTCTGGTGACCAGGCAGGGTCTGGTCGCTGCGGCCCTCCCGCCACCTGGGCCTGCTGAAAGCTGCCCCTGCTGCCATCTGCAGGCCACTTCCTCTCAGTGCACCATCCCTGCCAAGCCCGGGGCTCTGGGGGGCCTCAGTTTCCCCTTGTCAAGTGGGTACAGGTGATGGATGCTCCAGGCAGAGGATCTGGAGGCCACAGCCCCTTGGCCATCAGCCTTGGGGAGCGGCCGTCACTCCCTGCAGAGTGACCAGAAGTAAGCAGGAGCGGCAGCAGAGTGATCAACCCTTGCTGCCTCGTGGGCAAATCCAGGTCTGTGGGGGAGGGTCAAGGTGTCGGCTGGGAAACGGGAACTTCCTGTTGGGTGCGGGGTTAGTCCAACCTACCCTACCGAACAGGCCTAGTTTGCGATCAGGTTTTGAAATACACATCATTCAAGCAAAAGGTCTGCTTTATGAAAATTCCCCTGAACATGCCCCACTGGCCAGGCCCCGGCCCACACTCGGGTTTGGGGGACTCCCTGCTGGGCTGAGAAGGGGGTTCTCATGCCAGGTCCCCACACCCTCCCCTGCTGGGGTCCCAGCTCGGCCACAGCAGCCCCAGAGAGATGTAGGGCCCAGGACCGCACTGCGGGTACACCTGTCCTCTCACCTCTGAAGCAGGGGTGCCCAGGTGGCCGCCTGCTCCACAGTCCTGACCCCTGCAGTCTCTGAGGGGCCCCCAAACCTCAGGAACAAGTCAATGTTTTAGGGTCCTGGCCGGGCCAGGAGGTCTCGGTGGCATCCCTGACAGCTGGAGGGAAGCAGGCCAAGGCCTGGGTGCCCCCTCGCTGCAGTTCAGCCCTGCCCCTGTCCTCGTCCCCTCCTGGGCAAACACAGGAGGCCTCCCACCCGCCGGGCACGCGCGCAGCCCCAGAAGTCTGGCACAGGACCATTCAACACATCTCAGTTATATTATTGTAACAAACCAATCAAAATTTCATTTTACAGTTAAATAGTACAGAAGACAGACAGTTTACTGTACAAGCAGGTTGTGCACGAGTCACAAACACATCAAGCAAATGATAGTGCAAAGCAGCACCCCCGGCCTGGGATGATTTTCTGGAAGATGTGGGCAGAGCGGGTATAGGTACCCCGAGTGACAATATGTCACGAAGGGTCTGCACCCACCACGGACATGTCACAGACCCCGCTCCCAGAGCCCCTCCTTCCCTTGTGCTTTCTCCCTTGATGCGTGTGGGACACCGTTAGAGCAGCCTTGCAAATAAGGACTCATTCTCGCCAGCCAGGAAGTCTGTACCCACCGCGGGTCCGAACAGACCCTCCCAGCCATGTCGCCACACGGCAGGGGTGAGGGAGGGCAGGGGGTCCATCTATTTCCTGTCCCGTCCAGGTCGGGGCTTGGGCATGAGGAAGGGGCAGTCTCTGGGCCCGGGCTACAAAGAACTGGGCACTGGGCACCCCAGGACGTCTCCCTCGTCGGCCTTGGGAGGGAGTGAAGGGAGCGGAAGGGCAGTGGGTTTGTAGCTGCTTCCTGAGAAGGGGCAGAGGCCCCCGGGGGCGGGGAGCTGGCAGGATCCTCAACTGCTATTTGGAAGAGATGGAGAAGGTTTTCCAGTGAGGACAGGCCGAGGGAGACTGCGGCGGGAGGGGCAGGAGTAGGGCCAGAGCTCCCCGCCTGGCAGAGAGCGGACCCAGCTGTGGTCTCGCTGGGCAACCCGGCCAGACACTCGCCAGGACGGCCCGGCGGGGGGGCACTGCAGGGAGCGCCCCCAGCCACGGAGGCTGCGCTGGCCACGGGGCCACGTGGCGTCCGACTCTTGCTCTCTCATCTCTCTGCTCTGGAGAGCTCAGGCACGAGGACCCCCGTGTCCCCATCCGCAGGACGCAGGGGAGACACCGGCCGCTGAACTCGGGCCCGAGCCGGGGCTGGAGCCACCGACGGCCGGAGCTGTTCCCGAAGCCCCCCGCCCCCCGGGCCCCACTCCGAGGCCGACAGGCGTCCCAGAGCACGGATGCGAGGTCCCGCCTCCCTTCCCCACACGCCCCTGGTCTCCAGGCAGAGGTACGAGTGTGACGGGCGAGCGGGGGAGCTTTCTCTAAAATCACTTTAAAAACTGGGTTTTGTTCAAGACTGTTTGTTTCAGGAGCACAAACAAGTTAGAGAGAGTGACGTGGCAGGGACGGGAAGATGTGGCTGGGCCACCCCGGGAGGCGGGACAGAGCTCGGTTGGGCCTAGGTGACAGGGACACAGACGACCTGACCCCCCCTTGCCACACCTCAGGGCTTTCTGATGGGACCATGTGACTCCGGGCTGTCGAGCAAACGCAAGCACTGGGCCCCCGAGGGCGGACGGGACGCCCTGGGCTTTGCACGGGCCTGGAGGCTGGTCAGGAGGCCCTTCCCTCTGAGGGCACTGCTGCCGCGGCCCACGTGCTCTGGGCCTGGTGCCCCAGCGGCCGAGAGGGGCCAGGGGCTTGGGGCCTGCTCGGGAGGGCCGGAGCAGAGCGGGGCCTGCTCGGGGGCATGAGCCTCCCCCTGCCGGCGCCACCCTGCGCCATCCTGGGGCTGGGGCTGGGGCTCTCTAGCTCTGACTCAGAGGTGCAAATGCAGACGGGCCGCCCACAGGGCAGGGCCCAGAGGACGGCTGTGGGCTGGGAGCCTTTCCCCTGGGCCGGGCGGGGGCTGAGCCAGGAGGCACGATCCTCTCTTTGGGACGGACACGGTCCTGGGCCCCGGAGACAGCCGGGTGGCTCTGGGAGGGTGGGATGAGGTGCCTGGGGCTGGGCTGGGGACGGGGCCCTGGCGGGGCCTCTACCCTCTGTACAGAGGCGCGGCGGACGGTCCTCTCTGAGCCACGCGGCTCCAGCCCCAGGCCCGGCCGCACCAGAGCAGAAGTGCCCTGCGGAGCGTGGGTCCCTCCTCAGCAGGCGGTCAGTAGGGCCGCCACACAGCCTCATCCATGCGGCCCGGCGTGCTCAGGGCTGTGGGCGAGTTGCTGTGGCTGCCGTCGGCCTCCACGCCGTCACCCTGGCCCAGGCTGGGGTTCATGAGGTTCCCGGCGGCCACAGAGACGGTGCTGCTGGGGCAGGAGGCCAGCATGCGCGTGGGCGAGCGCTCGCCACCGCTGCCGCCCCCACCGGCCACCATGGAGAACTGGTAGGAGCCCGAGGAGGCGCCGTAGTAGAGGTGGTAGGGTGCCGGGTTGGCCTGGAAGGGCCCGCCCTGGCTCTGCGCGGCCCCGGGGTAGGGCGGCGGGAGGTAGGTGTGGTGGAAGCGGCTGGTGGCGGGCATGCCTGTCACGCTGAGGCCGCCGATGCTGGTGCCCGAGGGCGTGGCGCTGTAGGGGAAGGCGGCCGACATGGCGCCCGGGTAATGCATCCTGGGGTCCGGGAAGCGGCTCTCCGAGAGGGTGAAGGAGCGGTCGAACTGGCGGGGGTCGGAGAAGGGGTTCAGGTCCGAGGTGCCTGGGGACAGCAAGGAGGAGGGTCAGCTGCAGCTGGAGCCAGCCCCGGGCCTTCGTGCTAGGTCTGCCTCACACCCCAGGCGTGACACAGCTCCCTGGCACTCTGCCTTTCCGGCTCTGGTGCCCAACACCCAGGACAGACCCACCGAGACAGTGGGTCCCCGGCTGGCCACGCCCTGAGGGGATTTCGCCCTGCGGAGAGCACCGGGCAAGGGCCAGGCTTCGGATGGGTGTGAAGAGAAGACAAAAGGCTCCCGGAAGCTGCACTCCACTTCTGGAGACAGGGAAGCTGAGGCAGAGAGAGGCTGATTCTCCTAACATTACACAGAAAGGACTGGAACTCATTGTGTGTGTGTGTGTGTGTGTGTTCATGCTCACGTGTGTGTGCACAGCTGTGCCTCTCCTGCCAGCTACAAATCTGGTAGAACCCTGGCTGGTACCGGGTGTAGGTACTGGGGCCACAGCAATGCCCACCACCCTGACCCAGCCGGTGTCACCGCGGCCGCCCCGAAGGCTGCAGTCGGCTGGGGGCTCTGCAGTGGACAGAGGCTGCCCTCACCAGCCCAGCAGCGCCAGAGGGGCTGGAGGGCCACGCGGTCCGGCCTGGCCTGCAGGGGCCCCCTAGGGGTCTGGCTCTTCGGGGGGCTCCAAGACCAGGTTACTCAGCTCTACCCTCGATTTTTATAGTCAGACCCCAAAACCTTGGATTTGAATGGGTCTTGGGACTGAATTTAACCCCATTAGACTAGGAAACCTGAAAATGGAGGCCCAGTGAGGGTGAAGCATGAAGGGTCACATGATGCAAAACCTCAGTTTCTGGTCCCGAACCCCAACATGTCCCTGAGAGGTAGCTGTCTCATGCGGGGGGCTGACTGTGTGGCCTCTTGAGCCAGACGGCTCTCTTACCCCCATAGCTGTGTGTCCTTGGGTGAGTCACTTAACCTCTCTGGGCATCAGTCTCCCAGGGACGATAATGGGTTGCGAGGACTGAGTTGGCTGCCACACTGAAAGTGCCAGGAGGAGCTGGGCACAGAGTGGCCCTCGAGGCCTTGCCGCCACTGCTGCTGTGATGCCTCCTACTCAAGATCTAGAGATGAGTTCTTCACCCTGGACCTCCCTTGTGCTTTGCCAACAATGGCCAGGCAGACTGGGGCTCCACGGCACCCACTGGCCCAACCCCCTCCATCTCAGCCACCAAGGAACGGGGGCCTGGAGGGGACCTGGAAGACCATGCTGTCCCCTGGCTGCACAGGGCTGGTGCCGGCTGGAGCTGGGGCACAGGTGACCCCAGGTAGTTGTGCCCCTTCTTGGGACTCTGGGGCAGCCAGTGCGTGCTCCTGGCACATGGGGAGATGGTGCTTCTGGTCCCCGCTGCTCAGTCGGGCCTGAAGCTGCGTGTCAGGGCGCTGGTGCCCTCCCACATCTAGGGACACAGGGTAGCAGGTCCTCGAACCAGACGAGGAGGTGGAGACTGGATGCCGCGCAGAGTGAGCCGGGGCTGTCACCTGCCAGAACCCACCCAGGCCCAGTGTGTGGCCTGCCCTGTCCCCTCCTGGACGCTCCCTCAGGCCCCGGAGCCAGGAACCTGAGCTGTCCGGGCTCCGCCCAGCAGCCAATCCCAGCAGTGGAAGGAAATGTTTATTTTCTTCTCCAAATTGCCCCAGCTTCTGAGTGGTGGCTGAATGGGCCCTTTCAGCAGTGAGAAGCCCCCATTGTGGGCAGCTGCAGGCAAGAGGCTATGGGCTGGGGTGCGGAGGGGCTGGGCCCTGGCACTGCCTGCTAGTGACCAACGGTGGGGGGCAAAGGGAAGTGCAGTGGGGTAGCCTGAGGGCATCCCCAGGATGAGGCCTGCAGGGTGGGGCTGGGCACCTCACTCCTGGGCTGCGGCCCTCCCCGCAGAGACCCTCCTGATGGGTGAGAGGGGGCTCAGAGGCCAAGCGGCTCGCCTGCGGCCACACAGCCAAGCACTGAGGGCCAGCACTCCTCACGCTCCATTCGACTGCAGAGCTCACGCCTCTTCCCTGGTCTCGGGTTAAGGGTTTTCGATCTTGTCTCCTGGAGGGGCCCAGGGCTGCAGGTGGCCGACGTGTGGAGAGCTGGTCTCCGGATGCGGCAGCAGGAGCCCTGGGCCGGCTCCCATCCCGCCAGCACCCCTCTCCTCCCGGCCCAAGTGCAGCCAAGGCTCTGGCTTCTGCGCGCCCGTCAACCGAGGAAGGGCCGCCTGGCTCTCCCTCCCTGGAGCTGGGACAGGAAGGGGCTGTGTACACGGCTGGATGCTGGGCGCCCCCGGCCATGCCCAGCACTCTGCAAGCCCGGCTCTGTGAAGGCAGGGAAAGGCCCAGCATGGCAGGCAGCGGCAACCTGACTGATGCTGCTGGCCTGTGCGGGGCAGGAGCAGGCACAGCGGCTGGCAGGGACTCCCAGCACCTCTCTGGGCCCGACCCCTCCCCCCCAGAACTCCTCGGGGTTGAGATCTGAGTGTCTCAAACTCACTGGCTGCGAGCTCAGAGAGGCTGGCTGGGCCCCGCTCACCTCGGCCCACTTCCTGAGCCTGGGTCACATGGAGACACCAAGCCTGGAGGGCAAGGCTGGCTCAAGGCCTCCCTGGGCAGGGTCTCCGTGGCCACAGCAGGGGGAGGGGACAGGTGCAGCCCAGGGTCCCTTCTCCAGCCGCAGAGGTGCGGACACTACTGAGACTTCACAGCTGGACACTGAGCGGCTGTGTCACCTAAGGGCGGCCCGTGACCTCTTCAGCCTCTGTGCGCTCACCACGGGTGGGGTGGGCTAAGACGGGCCTCGGGCCCTGCCCGGCAGCAGGGGGCCTCCTCTGGCCCAGTGTCTGCCGCTTGCCTTGCACTGGTCACGGGCACTGGTCCTCCCTGCTCAGAGGGACCGCCCGGGTGCGTGGTGGCCTGGGAGCCTCCTGCCTCCGCGCGTCGCTGTCCCGCACTTCACGGCGCCTGGCGTTCGTCTGAGCGCAGTCCTGTCATCTGACAGTCCCTGAGCTCTAGGGACCCTGCGCACCTCCCGGTGAGGAGGCGGAGGCTGGGGGAGGGGCGCGGTGGGCAAAGTGGGGCCGGCGGCTCTGGCTCTGTGGACACGTCATGCCCAGTCTTAATACAGGTCGCGCAGGATTCACCCCAGCACGCCCAGGTGTCATCGCACCCCAAGGGCAGGGGCTCTGTCTGCTCGTGCCTAGCAACGGGGTCAGACTCCGTGTGTCTGCAGAGCGACAGAGCGCAGATCTAGACGTCTAGGGCACCAGCTGCCCCTTCCAGATAAAAGGCAGTGAGCGATCTTCAGGAGGACCCTCTTGCCCCAGCTGTCCGCCCTGCCCCTGCCCCTGCCGCCCCTCAGCCCCTCACCTTGGATCGGGGTCTGGGCCTGGCTGCTGAAGTGGCTGGCAGAGCTGAGCGAGCCTCGGGGGCTGGGCGTGCTCGGTGTCATGCGCATGCGCAGCCTTTCCAGGTCTCCGAAGCGGTCCGGGAACACCTTGGCCTGGTCGTCCATCTTCTGCCGGTGCCCTGTGGATACACAGAGCCTGTGACGCTCAGGGCACCCAGAAATGCCAGGTACTGCAGGGAGACTCTTTCTGAGGTCCCTCTGGGGTTCTCGGGGGACCTTCTGAACAGAGAGGGGGTGGCAGCCACACGCATGGCCCCTCACGACACGGGCTGGACACGTGGGACTGCACCAGGGCTCCCGACACTCAGTAGGACGAAAGTCGGTGTATGAACTCAGCGGTGAACCCCTGTAATTCCAAGCACTCTGGGGGCCGAGGCAGGAAGATTGCAAGTTCAAGACCAGGCTGGGCCACTTAATGAGACACTGTCTCAAAATGAAAAATACATGGGCTGGAGATTTAGCTTAGTAGTTCTAGCGCCTGCCTCGCAAGTACAAGGTCCTGAGTTCGATCCCGGTAACCACATACAATGCTGGGTGTGGAGACTCACGCCCACCAGCCATCAGTACCACATACCACAGTGCCGGGCGTGGTGGCTCACGCCTGTCATCCCAGCACTCGGGAGGCAGAGACAGGAGGATTGCTGAGTTCGAGGCTTGCCTGGGCTACATAGTGAGCTCAGGGCCGGCCTGAACTACAAAGTGAAACCCTGTCTCAAAAAAAAAAAAAAAAAAAAATTGCCCCTTTTGACCCCAGAGCAGCCCTCTTCTAAAGTCAAGCCCAAGGTTTCTTTCTCCAGGGCAGACGGCAGGTACAGACTGCGCCCGGGGAGGGTGGTACACTGCCTCCATCACTCTCCAGGGAGGTAGCCAGGCCCTTTTACGAACAAGACAGCTATAGACCAGGGAGGCACAGGGCTTGCCTGAGGTCGCACAGCAAGGAAGGTGGTAGAATTTCCTGGACCTGAGCCCCTTTAGGAAAGTGCCAGAAGTGGCTAAGAGGAAGAAGCTCGCCTGAGGTCTTGGGTCTGGAGAGTATGTGATTGTTCTAAACTGCCAGAAAAGACAAGCAGGTGGAACTCCACCGTTCTTCCTGGGGCTGGGCCAGCAATTTCTAGGGAACTGGAAAAATGTGAGGTGACTGGGGGCCCCACTGGGAAGAAGGGAACAGAGCTGGAGTCTCAGAGTGGATCTCATTTCTGATTTTCAAAATGGGGACACAAGGGTTTCTGGGACCTGCAGACCTCTACACACCTGGCCGCAAGTCTGAGTTCAGAGGTGGTCCAGGAGCTCCTAGGGGCCACACGGCCTGGCAGGGACTGACGAGCCCCCCGGGCTTCCGGCCAGGCTCGCTGATGCCCTCCCGCCCTGTCCCCCTGCTCCAGACTCTTGGCAGCACTGGGAAACCACGGGCTGGGGCAGGTAGGAAGAGCGTGCCCCGCAGTGGCCACTGTAGCCACAGCTTCCTGGGCCACCTCGGTCTTCAGGCCCCACAGGCCTGAGGGCGGGAAATGAGGTTATCTGGCTGCTGAGGACACTGGACATGGCGGGAAACACGGAGACCACAGACCGACCCGAGGGGAGCCTGAGTGCGAAGGCTCTGGTGCCTCTGTCAGCCACAAGCTTGAAGTGAGTCACTGGGGCTCTGCTGGAGCTTTGTCATTATCATCGCTGGTGGATAAAGTCTCCTGTTTCTGAGTCACGTGAGTGGTGTTCACAGACACTCCTGCAACTCCTGCGGCCTCGGCCTCGGGAGGAGGGGCTCACAGCCCGCGGGGGCCTTGCTCACCCGCCCTGAGCCGTGGCAACCCGTCATGCCGCCTCGTGGGACCAGGCGCTGGCCCACAGGGTCCCCAGACACTTCCCACCCGCACAGGTCACTGCCAGCCCTGCTCCTGCGCTGGGGAGGTCGGAGTAGAGGCCAGCACGCCGAGGCCAGGTGCTGGCCTGCATCTGACATGCAGAGCCAGGGCAGCAGGCAGGTTCTACCCAGCGCCTGGGCAGCCGGCCGTGGCCCTGGGCTGGGAGGCATCTTCCTTCCACCAAAGCCAGTGCCGGGGAGGGCGGAGGGAGCCCAGGCGGAAGCCCCACGTGGCCAGGGCGCCAGAGAGTCTCCGAGCCACGGGGCCTGGCCTCACACTGGAGTGGGCAGAACGGAAGTGCCTATGCCCGGGGAGAGGAGACGCGCCACAGAAAGGGACTCTTTCATTCAGTTTGCACACGGAAAGCCGGTGGGGGCTGGCTCAGCTTGCTAGTCACCTGGGGTCCTGCTTTGGTGCCTCAGTTTCCTCTCTGCACAGCTTGTTCACCAAGGCCCTGTCCCTGAGATCCTCGACTTAAGGCTGGAAGAGTTCACTGCTGGTCAGCCTGGCCATCAGCTCTCCGCAGAGGAAGGGAGGGAGGGCTGCGTCCCCACACCTCACGCTGACCCCGTGCCCGCTTCCAGGACACAGTCTCTGCTCCCACTTCAGAGCCCCACTGAAGACAGACTCTGCTGGAAACCGTCCCTTGTCCTGTGAGGCCCAGACCGGGAGCCCCTTCCCCAGGAAGCCCCCTTTCTCCCACCACTGCAGCCACCGCCCTCTGAAGCTTCCGCGGCGCCTGAGCAGCTCACACCTCTGCCTTCTCTCCTCTGCAGCCTCCTCCTGAGGAGGCTCTGCTGCCAGCTTCACAGGCGAGGAAACGAGGCTTGACACGGTCTCTGCTGTGCTCAGGCCACACAGCGGGCGGGGCCCCCGCTCTCCCTGGAGCCCATCCCTCAGGAAAAGGGCCTGGAGTTTGAAAATCGGGTTCAGCCGTGGACACACAGCTGCTCCCCGCAGGGCGCGGGTGGCCTGGGCAGAGGAAGACGAGAGGCTCTCAGCGGGCTCCAGCAGGGCCTCTTGTCCGCTCTGAGGCTCAAAGCCGAGAGTCTCAATTTCTGTCACATCCTGTTATAACCTGCCAAGGCCCTCTGCTCCTCAGGGCCTCAGTTTCCACACCTGTCTAGCAGTTATCAACCTCTGTAAGCTCCAAGGTATGGGTGAGCTGGACAAAGTTTAGTTCTGAATGGACAGTACTGAGGAGGGGGCGTGGGTGGACAATGCCCAGGGAGGTGCCCCAAGACTGCAGGCCTGGCCTGGGCGGCAGGCCTCACATTGCAGACAGCTTCCTCAAAACAGCTTTGCTTACTGACCAATACTCCTAGAGGTAGGCGGCCCCCAGCCTGCGCCTCCTGAGGGCCCAGCGTCCCCAAGGCCAAGCCTGGCCGCAGCCGGTTACCCCGGTGGTCCTGGGACACCCTTCTCTCCCTCTGGGCCCTGAGCGTCTCATCTGTCGAGAGCAGGCTCTGAGGGGGAGAGCAGGTGTGAGAATTAAACAGCTCGCGGGCCTTGGCCTTCGAGGAAGGTGCCGGGGCCCCAGCTTTGGTTGGCCACCTGCTATGAGGCAACAGCTCCTCTTCGGCAAATCCGTGGCTGAGCCCCAGGCACGTGGCGAGGGCCCAAGCAGGGGAAGGGAAGGCCCCTGTTCCGGGCTGGGGTCTCCTTACTACTCCCTGGGCATCCCTCACCCTCTCTGCCCAGCCAGTGTGGCTGCCAGCACGCGCCAGGTGCCTGGCGCTTCTGGGGAGAACCGACAGGCCGTGGGGTTACCCCTGGCCCGCGCTGCCCAGCACACGGCCCTGGATGGGAATGCGGCCATCCTAGCGGCATCTACAGCGTGACAGGAACTGTGCCAGGCAGGTCACATGCATCACCTCCAAGGGCCACACCCCCGGATGCGGCTCTCCTCCCCCCCTTTTAAGGGCAGGAAAGGGGAGGCATTTAATCAAGGTCAAAGCATGAGAAGCAGGCCTGGCGCGGGGCTAGTGTAGGTCTGTGCTTCCAAGCCTCAAGGGAGGACAATCAGGTCACCTGGCCAGTGCCCCACCTGGCAGGAGACCAGCCCAGCGGCTGAGCCCCGTGGGATGAGCGGGAAGCAGAGGTGGGCAGGGCCTGGAAACACAACAGGGTGAGCGGGAGGCCAGGCCCTTCACCCATCCCAGGCACTTCTGCGGAGGCCGAGGCCGCGCCCCAGACACAGCAGCCACTGTCTGCTCCTGCGGGTGGAGCGCCAGCCCGGCACTCTGAGGCCTGTCAGGAGATTTACGCCCGCCGGACTCGGGACAGCCGCGCAGAGAGGCAGGCGGTGCTGGCCCAAGGTGGTCCGCTGTGAATCGGCCCCCTGTGAGCAGATGAAAGCCCTCAGTGGCTGGGCAGGGAAACAGGCTGGCACGGTGCCAGCGGGCAGAGGCGGCTCCCTCCCCTCCCAGGCCCGGCCTGGGCTTGATTAGGGGAACACGGGAGGTCTGAGGTTAACCCCTTCCCTCCCGCTGGGCTGTGTCTCCCAGCTCGGGGACACTCCTGGCCTGCGGGGGCCCTGGGTCCTGGGCCCAGGGGCGGCGGCCTCCCTCAGCCTTGCTGCCTCCCTCCCTCTGCTTCCCCACACTGTGGCCAGGACAAACCTGCGGCAACTTCAGTGACTCCAGGCCCGACACAGGCTTTGCTCACGTGTCTGACCACACCAGGTCCCCTCGCAGCCACCCCGGCTGTCAGCTCTCCTCCTTCAGGGCCGTCAAATGGCGCCCCTGGGGGCCTCCTCTCTCTCCGGTCGGCCCACGCTCCACGCTCCAGCCTCCCCGTCTCCGCTCGTCTCCACAGAACCTCTGCTGCTCCAAATTTACTCATCACCAGGCGTTTACTAAGCACCTACTACGGGCTCCTGTCTGTGTCCCCAGGGGCGACACCACTGCCTGGTGAAACGGAGACGGGAGGCTCCGCCCTCACGGAGCACAGAGAACAGTGGACGGTGGTGAATAATACACGACACAAACCAGAGGACCAGTCGCACTATGGGCAGTAGGACAGCGAGGCCGGGATGCCGTGGCAGGGAAGGGTGGCGGGTGGCAGGGAAGGCTGGGGAGGAGGGAGACTTCGGGGTGGGGAGGAGGGAGCCGTGCACCGGGTGGCCAGGGAGCAGCAGTGGTGCAAAGGCCGCAGGGCGGGAGCCTGCTCGGCAGGAGGTGGTAAGCCGAGGGGGTGAGCAGAAGAGGGTCCAGGAGAAGAACGTCATTAGCCCGGACTGGGAGTTCAGCGCTACGGGGGCGGCCGGACGTGTTTCCATCTCTCCCTCTGAACCCTGGGGGTGAGAACCCACTCGGCTGGATTCGCGGTGGGTCCCCGGTGTGCGGGATGGTGTCCGGCACACGGTGGAGGCCCAGGAACGTATTTGTGGAAATTACCCCACATGCCTTTTGGGGAGGAGAGGGACCTCAGGAAGGGCCGAGAGGCTGGGTCTCAGCCTTTCGGTAGCAGCACCTGCTGAGCACAGCGGACGGGGTTAGCTGTTCCCAAACTGCGGTCACCACCAGCGTGGCTGGGACTGGCACCGTGTCCTGCCCCATCTTGGATCCGGCTCAGCAACTTGAATTTCACCAGCCCCCAGCGACTCTGAGGGACACCAGCACTGAGAACCTCAGAAACCGAGGCCACACAGGCAGGAAGCCACCAAGCCAGCCTCAGACCAGCTGGCCACCCCGCTGGAGGCCGGGCACGCTCTGCAGGGCATCGGAGGGGAATGACCCAGCCACAGAACCCACAGCCGGCCTCGGGGAGCTACAGACCCTGCTCCTGTGCTCCTGGCCGTTCCGGCACCTGCCCCGCCCCCACACAGGCTCAGGTCTCACCGGGCTGGAGCCACAGAGCAGGGAAGAGCCCCCAAGGAACCTCGGGGCGCACCCTCGGGCTGCAGACACTTCCTGTGGGGCAGGCACCAAAGACACACTGATCGTCACGACTCCCCAGAACAGATAGGACTACACACGGGCCTGGGCACCCTTAGACCGCTCTGAGCCCCTGCTGGGACCCAAGACCCCCGAAGTTCACCTCGGGCAGCGGCTCTGTCTCCCTGCCCACCTGGGCTCGCTGAGGCCCTATTCATGGAGACTCTGCACACTGCCTGGCATACAGGGCCATTCAGGGACCACAGCTGCAGAGCTGGCCTCTTCCCTCTAGATCTAATGGGGAAACTGAGGCCAGGAAAGGGGAAGGATTTGTCTACAGCCCAGGTCAAAGGCCAGGAGCAAGGGCATCCCAAGGATGGGGGGTCGAGAGGGACTGGCCCGCCTCACTTCCGCCCGACTCCCTGACATCAGCCACCAGCCTGTGCTGTCCCTGGCCCTACCAGATCACCCCAAGGAGCCAGGCCTAGGGGCCCAGGAGAGAGACACAGGCAGAAGGTTCCAGGGTGGACTCCGCCGGACAAGTCTGAGCCTCTGCGCTCACACAGGGGCCTTGGGAGGGAACGATGCCCAGTGCCAGGCAGGTAAGCTGGACGTGGAGGACGCGGGCACGGCATGGCTCCCTGGGACTGCCCCAGCAGGCTCCAGACCCGCCTCATGTGCCTCTGTGGAGTGGGCCTCCCTGCCACAGCCGCACACTGAGCCCAGCTGTGGCTCCTGTCCACCTGGGTCCTGCGCGGGACTCAGAGGCCGCGCCCCTCACTCCGTGGCCGCGCTTCTGTGACCAGGCTAGGGCCAGCAGTCACTCTGCTGCCCCGGGGGGCTGCCACTGACCAGGATGGTGCTGGGAGTCTGGGGAGGGGCGGGTGCCAAGGGACCAGAAAACCAGGGATCAGTGACTGGAGAACCCTCTGTCTGCCAAACCACTACATGTCACCATCACTGCCAGGCCTGCAGGGGACTGGCGTCACCCCACTTCATGGAGAAGGGGTCTGAGCCCCGGGGCTGAGTGTCTTACCCAAGATCACACAAGTCCTGGCTGAGGCAATGGCTGGCCTGGTGTGCAAAGTGCTGGACCAGGTGTGCTGTCCATGCCTGTCTCCTCTGCCAGTGACCAAGGAATCCGCGGCAGGGAGCGATCAGAAGGCAGGAGCTTGTCTGGCTGTGAGGCCAGCTGGCCAGCCTCCACCCCAACAACACCCGAGGCAGCTGGTTTTGGAAAGCCATTTTGCAGACAAGAAAACCGAGGCATGACAGTGTCTTGCCCAAGGTCTTTCAGTGGGGCAGGCTGGCTCAGCATCTGCTCTCGGTACCCTGACGGGCTGTACACACCCGCTTTGAGACTCCTGGGCTCACCCACCCAGTTCACAGATGATTGAACTAAGGCTCAAAGCGGACAGCACTGGCCTGGGATCCTGAAGCCCAGAGCCCAGAGCCCAGAGCCCGGAGCTGTCCGTGTCTGATCCCAGCTGGAAAAAAGGCAGGAATTTGGTTGGAAGTTCTGGTTGCCCTTGAGTGGGACCTGAGGGTGGCGGAGGACCCCAACAGGCCAGAGGGGAGGCTCTCCCAGGGCCACCTGGCCCAGCACCGAGTCTCCTGGGACCTGGGCGGGGGTGTCCTGCCTCAGTGGGTGGCGGCTGCTCCTGCAACACACGCCCCACACCCGGCACAGGGGAGACAGCGCAAAGCCCGGCCCAGGCCCTCTCCTCCCCGCCATGAGGGGCCCATGCAAATACAAGCACAAAGAAGTTTACTAAACTTCAAATACTGCACTTACAAAGGGGTTGGGCCAGCCCTCAACACTCGGGCTAGCAGTCCTCAGGGGCGGGGGCTGCCGAGGGAAGCGCTCTGGGACGGAGCAGGAAGCAGCCAGTCCAGAGCGGAGCGGGCCGCTTGGTTTTTGCTGCTCTCATTCACCGCCCGTTCACCCAGCTGACACAGCCCGGGCTCCCCCTCCAGCTCCCCCAGGGTACACTCAGGGCCTTGGGCAGGCAGTAAGAGTTGGACGCAGACTTGCTCTGACCGAGCAGGGCGTCCTGCGCGGTGCTCAGCATGCACCGGCAGAACCCAACCTGCCTTCGTGTGTGTGGACTCGGGACCAGGGTGGCAAAGGTCCCAAGACTCGAGAAGACACGTGCTAAGATCCAAGGACGGGACCCAGCCTCGAGGCTGGACAAGCTCCGGCTTCCCTCCACTCCACGCCACACATCCCTCGGCCACCGGCACGGACCGCACACCTGGTCCAGCCTCCACCTCAAACGCACCTGGCTTGGAAGCTTCCTCCTCCTTCCCCGCTCCCCGGCCCCACTGGGCGGCCCCTCCAACAGGCTGGGGTCCCTGGCCGGCTCCACCCTCCAGCCTCAGCCTCCAGCTGGCCTCAGACTGGGGCTAAGCCCAGAGGGTTGCAGGGGAACACGGTACGTGCGGGGTGCAGAGCCGAGGTCCGCAGCCTCATCGGCGCTCCAGGGCCCCGGACCGTCTCTCTGACCTTCCTCCCCAGCCAGCCCAGAGCTGACGGGCTCAGGGGCACTTACGTCTGGGCTCCCGGGGTCCGTCCACAGTGACCTTGATGGCTCGGTGGTAGGTGGCGACTTGGGTGGGGTTGGTGAACACAGTGATGGTCAGTGTGAAACTCTTCCCTGGGGAGATAAAGGCAGGAAGTTGGCTCCCCGTGCTCTCACAGCACCCCGGTCTCCTCCTTGTCCTTCCACTGAGCACCCCGACTTTAGAAGGGGCAGGTTTTCCCCCTCTGAGCCTGGAAGATGGGGCTCTGGGTGAAGTTCAAGTGGTGGGGCTTGACATTCAAAGCCCCAGGAGTATGGCACCAATTCCGTCACCCCGCTCCCACGTGTACTCCTCTGCTTCTGGGCCTTTTTTGGGGTGCTGTTCATACTCTTCAGAGACCCACATAATTTTGCAGTGGGGAACAAGTTAGGGGTGTGTGTTTGTCAACAGAGGCATATATATATAGGCACACAGGTGTGTGTCCATCCACGTTAGTATTATTTTTCAGAGTAGTAACCTTTCTAGAAATATTTGAGGACATGGAAACTATAAACAAGACGAACCCCCCCCCCACACACACACACAGTTCCACAAGCCAGAAAAACATCATTACCATCTGGCCATTTTTCTCTTCCAACCCTTTCCGTACGCATCTGCACAGTCCTACAGTGGCACTGAAATACATATTTTTATACTTCTTCTCATTTCACATCACATGAGAAACACTTTGCCGTATTCGTCCAAGTTCTTTATAAACTTCATTTTTTTAAGGGCTGCAGAATATTTCAAGTCACAGAAGCCCCGTCTTTTATTTATGCTCTTGTCGGCGCAGGGACTTGACGCTGGTGCTGTTTCCGACTGGCGCGTGCAGCCTGAGCGGGAGGAGGCTCATCTGGAAGCTGCGGGCTTTTCATTTGCAGACACAACTGTTATTTCCAGAACACTGTTCTATTTTCAGACAGACATTTGGCTCCGAAATCTCCATTCAAAATTCTTCAGAGAGGAAAAAGCTTTTAAAATAATACTTCTTTCTTTCTTTTTTTTTTTAACCATTTAAAAAGTAAAATTAAAAATGAACTTCTGTTTATAACGGCCTTTCTCTACATCTCCGCTTATTTCCTTAGAATAGACTCAAAGAAAAGGTGAGGGATCCATCGCCTCCCCAGCTGGCTCGTGGGCCGCTGGTCTCTGGGGTGAGAGGCCTCTCGGGGACGCCTGCCCGGAGCAGGATGGGCACCAGCGCCACCTCCCGCCCTCAGCTGACCATGGCGTCTACCAAGATGGAAGATCTTCAGAATGCGTTTTCTTTGCTTTTCTTCTGTTACAAACAGGACTGGAACCTCTCACACAGTGTATCCATCACAGTCCGACACCAGCTCTTCTCCACTCTCAGTTCTTCCTCTCGCTGGTGACTTCTCTGTTTTTAGTCTAGACAGGTTTCCCGTGTAGAAAGCCGACGAAGGTTTACTTTGAACCCGCGGCGTCCCTTCTGTTGTCTGTGGTAAACTCTGACTGGCCTGGGAGTTGGCCGGTGGTGTGGGCCAGGCCGAGGGTTCTCCTCACAGGGGAACCCAGTTGTACGAGCACCTAAAGCAGGAGGCTCCTCTCAGACTGTCGGGTTCCATTCCGAGGCTTTGGGGGAATTCCCTGGCGGACTCCA